>PYAF01001182.1:380518-392133 GCA_007407185.1 Glycine tomentella
ACCCGCGCCACATTCCAGTGCCAAAACAGACTTCCTGGAACACTTATGGCGCTACTCGCGCCATCATGGCGCGACTCGCGCCAACCTCCAGCAGCTGTGGCGCGACTCGCGTGGACTTCCACGCTACTCGCGTGACACGGCAGAATCATCTGCCCTATATACACATATGGCGCGCGTCGCGCCGCACCCCAAGTGTGTCACGCCATGTGCCAGAACCACCATAAAACTTAGATTCATGCTTAACATTTAGCGCCACCAGCGCCAGTCCTGACTCCACCGGCGCCGCACCCTTAGCAGGGTTTTCTGACCTGAATCCCCGGGCTATCGCGCGGGGTTAAGCGTCGAAAATAACAGTCCTTACAATTTCTCTCTTCACTCTCTCTGCAATCTTCTCTTCACCCTCGTCTCTGTCATTCTTCCCTTTCTAACTCTCCAGAAACTTCGCACAAACCAGGTACTTTCCTCTCTTTCATCTACTTTATCGTTTCAATAGCATTCATACTTTAATTTATTCCAATCTCGTGTCTTCAATCATTCTTTGTAATTCCCATTTCTGTACTTCTGGGTATTATTGTTCTTGTTTCTTTGATTTTGTTTCTGGACTATAATCTTCCGTCTCCTTTCTCTTTCGATCTGTGTTCTTAAATTCTAGTCGTTGGTTTTCCTTTTTCATTATGAAATACACCCCCTGAAGAAGAGGAACAACTACAGAAAATTGTCACCCCCTCCGCTCGATGGTGGATTTTTGGTGTCTCCCCCACCGAAGAGGAAAAGAAAAGAGAAGAAGAGAAAAAACTCCTGCGTGGTTACTCCGAAGGCTCTTCTTCTAAAAAATCCAAAATTCCAAAAACATCTAAAACTCCAAAACTCCTCCTAAAAATGTGGCCAGAAAAAATGACAATTCCCAGTCTAAGATTAGGTTTCCCCCTCTTCGTAAAACTCCTGACCTTCCTAACCCTAATATTCATAACTCTCGAAATTTGTCAAAAGATTCTGAGTCCCTTTCTTCATCCTCGGATTTTTCCTCCGAGATTTCCTCACCATCCTCAAATGAGGATTTTGAGATCCGATATGATGCTTGTTTTGATTGTGTTGCTGAAAGCACTCACTATTTGCACCTCGGGTCTGATGAAATGGCCGACTCAATACTTGGGTCTTGCCGACATAACCCCGTGCTTGTTCCCATATCAACAAAAAACCCTCGCTCATCCAAGTTACTTCCCCGATCAGCTACTCCTGCCGAGGTCCGCACTCCAGCCTCTTCTACCTGTTCGTTCAGTTTTACCCCCTCAGGTACACTATACTGATCCTTCTCCTCTTTTATTTTTCGTAGGTATATATGGATCCTTCCTTGAAACTGTTGGTGAATCACCATCGGCCGGGTCCCAATTGGATTCCCCTCCTCCTTTGGCTTCCAAGTTCCCCTGGGTCACCCACAAAGTACTGAGCACCTTCTCTACTCTCGATTCAGGGCTCATTGTTGTAACTCCCGTAGGGAATCAAGACGGGTTTGTAATCCGAGCCCCTAGCCCGAACAAACCAATCTGCGCTACTCGGGAAGGGCTGGAACCCAACTTCTTCTTCTTTTATCGAGATATAGTAACCCAACTAGGAATTTGTTTTCCCTTTTCTACGTTTGAAACTGAAGTGTTAATCATCTTCGCATTGCCCCCTCTCAACTTCACCCCAATAGCTGGGGATTTGTCAAGACCTTCGAATTATTCTGCGAAGACTTGGGAATCCCCTATACTGTTCCCTTATTCTTTTATTATTATAATGTTCATACCGGGAGGATGGGTAAAAAGCCCCCCAACCGAAAAGGATGGATCTCCCTCCGGAGTCGATCCAAGTGTAAACTTTTTATCCCTTATACTGAATCCTTCAAAGGCTTTAAAGACAAATATTTCAAAGCTGTTGCCGAGCTGGGTAAACAACCTTTCTTTTTGTCTAACACTAACTCGACCGACGTGGAGTGGAAATTCCCGTTATACTGGTCCAAAAATCACCATGATCTCCGTAGCCTCGTACCGGTTTGCCGAGGAAGACTTTCCGGATTCGGATGTTTCTTCCATCTTCAAAATAACCGAGTATTTAGATGCTCATGGCCCGCCCAACGCGGCGGATTATCTCCATGGTCTTCGAACCGGATTGTCCATTCATTGTACAGTGCTCATATTTAAAGTGTTATTTTATTAATATTTCCTAGAGCATATCTAACCTGACTTGTTTTGTTTTGTAGCTGCCGAGATGGGTCCTCAACCATCCTCCACCTCCAAGCCTGCCCAGACCGTCGCTGCCGACTTGGACTCTCAGCCCCCGAGGCCAATTAACACTGGGTCTTCGGGGCATAAAACTTCTGGTGCCCCCCATTCGGCCGAGAAGCAAACCGCTTCCACTGATGTGGCCAACATAAGGGGGCCACCCTTTGAAGCAGCTAAGGGTAAGGCGCCAGCTTCAGTAGCAGCTGCTAAGCCGGCTCAATCACTCAAATGAGGCCAGTCTCCTTTCTACCGGACGACCTTGGAAAAGGTGAAGAGGACCAAAGTAACCCATCCGTGCCCACAGGTTCAACAAGAAAGGGTGAGCGTGCCTATCCTGGACCAAGTGATCCGACTTGACGCTATGACAATAGTGTCCCCCTCTATACCGGATTCATCTTCCGTTCCAGATGCTACCCATTCCGGACCCCGTGGTAAGGAATCTCATCCCTCGACCAGGAACCTGTGGGAGAAAGGGGTGACTGGTGAACTTTTTACCATCGCCAAGGCTCCTGCTCGGCTGCTGGAAACCAGGCGGTTCGGAGATATCGATTATGACGAGCTCGGCCGCATTGAGGAGAACACTTACAAATGTGCTTCTTTAGTGCAATGTTTCGCCACTTTGCAGCACAGGTATGTCATCTCAGTAGAGGAACTGGAGGCTTCCCGAGAAGAAAATAAGAAGACTCTCAAAGAGCTCCTCTCGGCTCAATCTGAAAGCAAAAAACTTAAAGAGGATCTTCTTACTTCCCAGACTTCCAACGCGTCCCTCCGCTCCGACCTTGCCCGAGCTCTAGCCGAATTGGAGGCTGCTGAACAAAGGGAAGCCTTGCATTCATCCAAGCTGAAGGACATGAAGAAACTTTTGGATGATAAGACGCGGGCTGCCGAGGAGGAAATTTCTTCTATGGGGGATACCTTAGCGTCTGCGGTGGAAGAAGCCTTTAATAACACCCTGGAACAAGTTCGGTGTCTGAATCCGGGTATTGAACTCAATACTTCCGAGATGCATTATTTGGCTTACGTGGAAGATGGTAAGATAGTTCCTCCTTCCCTTCCTGAAGATTCCACAATCCCCGCGGCTGAAGATCCAACCCCCAAAGAAGAAACAACCTCCATCGGCCAACCAATTAGCCATCCTCCCTCCGAGATTTGAAGGGCCGGGTTGCCGATTTTCTTTGTAATTTTTACTAATTGTTTTCTTTGGATACTTACGGGTTTATCCCCGAAACACTTTATATCATCGGGTTCAATCCCGCAACACTTGACAACCTTCTTTGCTTTACGTTTAGTTACCTAACTCAATAAAGCTTTTCGTTGCCATTGTTTACATTTGTCGTGAGCCGGGTTTTATTGTTCAACCAAGTCACGTTTTGCGCGAGCAATAAATATTATCTTAGTTCCAATGGCTAAGTTATTTTAATCTTAATCTCATTGGCTAAGTACTGTTTGTAAATGTTCGCTTGAGATATATCCAGATATTAACAATGATCAACTTACTGAAAGAAATCCATCGAACGGATCTTCCTTATGCCAATTTGATCAAGATTGACCAGCGTATCAATCATCGCTAACGATCCACTCAAGATATCTTTCTAGTATTATTTTCAGTTTTAAGTGAACCATATGAATCCCATTTTGCTGGGATTCATACTCAATGTAAAACATACCCAATAATACTGAATGAAATACTTTATTTGATTAAATAACATCGTATTACAATGAATCTATAGCTGTTTTACATGCAACGTAACCCGAGATAACTCATTCGTTCTTGGTTGATAATGTCACATAAGCCAACTATTCATGCTTACAACCGTATTACATTATTTTGTTTGCAATGTCAATGAAATAGAACCATATGAACCCGGAATTATCGTTGATAACAATCCAGTTCATACTCTAAATAAAAGAGAAACCCACAAACTTCTTTTGAACAAATAAACCATCATTTGCGATCTCAATGAAAGAGAACCATATGACCCCAGAATCGGTATTCATAACCGTCCAGATCATACTCTCGATAAAAGAGAAACCCACAAAATTCCTTGGAACAACATAGAAATTGTCGCCAAATCAGCTATAATACTTCTTAAGTTTATCCGCATTCCATGTTCGCTTGACCGTTTTTCCCTGCAAAGTTTCTATAATGTATGCTACTCGACCAAGCTTCTGTGCTATGCAGTATGGTCCTTCCCAGTTTGCAGCTAACTTTCCATCCCGGGCATTTTTATTGCCTATATCTACTCTTCTTAAGACTAAGTCGGATTGTTCAAACTGTCGGGGCACGACCTTGTTATTGTAAGTTTTCGCAATGCGCTGCTTGGTTATAAGATCTCGGGTGTGGTGATGATCCGGATTTCTTCTGTCAAGCTCGCTTCTACTACCAGTGCCTCATTGTTCTCCTCCTCGCCATTCTGTAACAACTGTTGACGCCTCCATGAAGGCTGTCTGACCTCTACTGGGATCATAACTTCGCAGCCATATGTCATCCGGAAAGGCGTTTCGTCCGTTGACGTCTGAGCTGTGGTTCGAATTCCCCATAGCATATAATATAACTGTTCCACCCAGCCCGAACCAGCATCATACATTCTTTTCCTTAAAGCCTCTATAATTACTTTGTTTGCGGCCTCGGCTTGTCCATTGGACTGAGGGTGTTCCACCGAGGCAAAGTGATGTTTTACCTGCAATCCGGCCATCATCTCCTGAAAGCGCTTGTCTGTGAACTGGGTGCCATTGTCGGTGATAACTTCACCCGAGATCCCGAACCTTGCCACAATATTCCTCTCAAAAAATTTCTGCACCGGTGCTGATGTGATCAAGGCTAGTGGCTTGGCTTCAAACCATTTAGTAAAGTAATCTATTGCAACAACCAACCACTTCAACTGAGCTTCCACCGCTTTGAATACCCCAATAAATCCATCCCTCATTTGTAGAACGGCCACGGCGCTGAGATCTGTTGCAATTCCTCCGGCGGGGATAATAGTCATGTTGCATGTTTCTGGCAACTCTTGCACTTCCTTACATGAGCCGCTGAATCAGCTCCCATTGTGGGCCAATAATATCCGGCACGTAGCGCTTTCCTTGTTAATGCTCTAGCCCCCATGTGTTGTCCGTTGATGCCTTCATGTATCTCGGATAACACGTACTCGACCCGGTCTGGTTTTAAGCAAACCAACATCAGGGTGTGCAATCCTCTGCGATACAGCTCGTCACCTCTAATTGTATACATGGCAGCTATCCGCATTAATTTCCTCGCTTCTATCGAATCGTCTGGGAGTATCCCTCTTTCCAAATAATCAATGATCGGTCTTCTCCAATCATCCTCGACTTCGATCACCATCACACAAGTCGGCTGCGATATTTCTTGTTGAATCATAGTGCGATTATTGCCCGGGCTTTTGGTGCTAGCTAGCTTGGACAGAATGTCGGCTCTCGTGTTGTCTTCCCTCGGGATATGGCTGACTTCCACCTTATCAAATTCAACAATGAGTTCCTTCACCTTGTACAAATATCGTGCCAACAACGGTCCCTTGACCTGATAACGCCCTTTGATCTGTGCCGTAACGAGCTGTGAGTCGGTAAATACCTTTATCTTCCTGGCCTCCTGCTCCTTCGCTTGTAGGAGTCCAGCGATTAGTGCTTCATACTCGGCTTGATTGTTGGATGTCGGGAAACTCAATTGTAGCGAGTATTCAATCGCCACGCCGTTCGGATTCTCAATAATTACTCCAGCTCCACTTCCCTTCCTGTTGGATGAGCCATCAACATACAATTTCCACCAAACGTCTTCCTCCGAGTTACCTGGGGTGAGCTCTATGATGAAATCAGCCAGCGCTTGAGATTTTATAGCATCCTGAGCTTCGTATTGCAAGTCGAACTCTGACAATTGGATCGCCTACGTTATCATTCTGTCCGCCAAGTCTGGTTTATGAAGTACTTGTCGAATTGGCTAATCGGTCCTTATCACAATGGTGTGACTTTGAAAGTATAGGCGAAGTTTCTTAGCCACTATAACCAATGCGAATGCTACTTTCTCCAGTTTTTTATAACGTAACTCGGCATCGCGGAGGGCCCGACTTATGAAATATATCGACTTTTGGATTATATTTAGCTCTCGAACCAGGACTGCACTGACTGCCTCATCATCAACTGCTAAATATAACACTAACACCTCACCTGGCTCTTGCTTCGACAGGACTGGAGGAGTTGCTAGAGCTTTCTTCATCTCGGTAAAGGCAGCTTCACACTCCAGGCTCCACTGTATCACTGCTTTTTTCTTTAACATCTTGAAAAAGGGGAGAGCTTTCTCTGCTGACTTCGGCATGAATCGAGTTAACGTAGCTATTCTCCCAGTTAATTGTTGTATCTCCTTTTTATTTGTTGGAAACTGCATGTCCAACACAACTTTACATTTGTCCGGATTCGCCTCTATTCCTCGATGTGTCAACATAAATCCCAAAAATTTTCCAGCCGAAACACCAAACTTGCACTTTAACGGGTTTAAGTGAATGTTGTATTCCCTTAACCGGTTAAATGTTTCCTCCAAATCCGCCACATGGTTGTCAACCTCGGCTGTTTTAATGATCATGACGTCAATATAAACCTCGATGTTCCGCCCCAATTTAGGTTCGAAAACAATATTCATCATATGTTGGTACGTCGCCCCGGCATTCTTCAATCCGAACGGCATCACATTGTAACAGTAGTTGGCCTTATCACCGATAAACGATGTTTTGTCCCGCTCTTCTGGATGCATTGCTATCTGATTGTACCCGAAAAAAGCGTCCATGAACGACAACATTCTGAATCCCGATGAACTATCAACTAGTTTATCGATGTTTGGCATGGGGTATGCATCCTTCGGGCACATCTTATTCAAGTCGGTATAATCCGTGCACACTCTCCACTTCCCATTCGACTTCCTAACCATTACTACATTTGACAACCATGTAGTATATTGTATCTCCCGTATGAAACCGGCCTGCAACAACTCCTCAATGTGGCGCAATGCTTGAGTGCGTTCCGGTCCTAACTTCCGCTTCTTTTGTTGTACGGGCTTAGATCTCGGATACATGGATAGCTTGTGGCAGCAAAAACTTGGGTCGATTCCTACTATCTCGGATGCCTTCCATGCAAATACATCCTGATTCCTTTTAAGACATTCAATAAGTTTGTCCTTATGTACTGACTCCATTGTTCTTCCTATTTTAGTAATCTGACCTACTTGCGATCCTATCTGCACATCCTCCATGTCTTCTACGGGTTTGGGCCTCCAATCTTCCGGTACTTCCCTCATATCCAGCTCGACCATGTTTATGGGCTTCGCTGCATGTCCTTCTTTCTCATGCCGGAGTTCAGAATCCTCCTTCCGAGTTCGAGATGATATCGTAAGAGCACTTTCACTTTCCCGGACAATATTTTAATAACACTACCGAGATTCTTTTTAATCTCTGCAAACCGTCACCACTTGGCCTTTAATTCCTACGAACTTGAGCTTTTGATGTTTAGCAGACATCAATATATCCCATTTGTGGATAGTCGGTCTCCCTATTATAACATTATATTGAGAAGAGAAATCAGCCACCACAAATCTGACTCTTCCGATTTGAAAGCATCTTTTGTGCCCAATGTCAAACGTAGATAAATAACGCCCTTAATGCTCTGATTTCCACCATTGAACATGATCAGCATAGTTTTGTATGGTTTTAAATCTTCCTCATCGAGATTCATTTTATTAAACACGTCCCATAGAATGATATTAGCCGAGCTCCCATTATCCACGAACATCCGTTTAACCCGGCAATTGGCGATGGTCCCCGTAATTACCAGTCCGTCTTCATGTCCCGGCACTACCCCCTCCATGTCTGCTTTTGTAAAATATAACAATGGAGGTTCCGGGTCAGCTCTACTTTCTTTAAACATTGGATGTTCCCTTACTGATAGCACCTCTTTCAAATATTTCCGCCTTTGGTTGGCGGTATCTCCACCTCCACCCAAGGCTCCCGACATCACATTACATTCAAACTGTGGTTCTGGGAAGCCATCCTCCTCATTATGCGTCTTCTTTCTTCCTTCGCTCTCAGATTGAGGCTCTTCTCCTTTTAGTTTATTTTTTTGCCCTTGCGTCTTAATCACGTACTGCCTTAATCTCCCTTCTCGGATAAATTTTTCAATGGCATCGCGTAGATCCCAGCATTGGTCAGTAGTGTGCCCGGGACCATTATGAAACTCACAAAACCGGGATTTATCTGCCCCTGCTTGGTTATATATTGTCCGAGGACGTTCCACTTTCTTCATGTCGGTCAGAGCTACTTCCTTCCAAAACTAAGAACGGGATACATTCAACGGAGTATATTTTTCATAGTTGTTCTCATATTTGCCCGGCCTAAATCTGATGTCGAGATGCTTATTGTGATTCAGATTTCCTTGATGCTGCCGATTCTTAGGCGGTGGACTTTTCCTCTTAGGACTTTGTTCCTTTTCTCGACCTGGTGCGTTTGCAATCTCCATCTGCTCTAACTCTAGATATTTCTTTGACCGTGCTCGAAAATCCATCAAGGTTTTTATCGGGTCCTTATAGATTGATTTTGCGAATCTAGAGGATCGATTTAATCCGACCGAAATGAGATATACGTGAACCTGCTCCTCCAATCCCTGCACTTGCAGGACTGCCTCCTTAAAACTTTCTAAATAACTCTGCAAGGTTTCATCGGGTAATTACTTTATCTTCCCTAATGCGAACTCGGACTTCAGCTATTTTTTACTAGTTACAAAATTAAGCAGAAATCGCTGCCCAAAATCTTCAAAGTTTCTAATTGATCTCGGGGGCAAGGTATGGAATCAAGCTTGAGTAGCTCCGGTCAAAGTAGTAACGAAAATCCGCGAAATGATTGGCTCGTCAATACCCCGAACACACATCTGTAAATCAAACTCGTCAATATGCACTTGAGGGTCCTAAGTTCCGTCATATTTGGATAAAAAGGAGCCATCGAAATCATCCAAATACCGAGCGTTCACTATTTCGTCAACAAAAGGACTATTATTCTGTTGTCCCTTACTGTATTTCCTTCGATATATGGGCCCCTCCTTCTTTCCTAGGGATGCGGCTTCTACTTCGGGATCACGATCTGTCGCTCCTAACCGACGTCCTTGCTGTTGGATTTCTGGGCCATGGACCCGACTGTTTCCATGTCCATTAATCCTTTCTTCAGCTGGTGAACGTTCATGATTCTGGACTCATTCAAGAGCGAATCCGGCTTCAGACCGACCACCAGGCTGCTCCAGGTTCCCGTGTTGATCCGACGGAACCACCGGACGTTGAAAAGCCTGTGATCCTTCTTCTGCCCGATTTCGCCGAGTCTCGATGCTCCTCAATCGCTGTTCCATCTGCTGCATCCACTGAGCCTCTTCTCGTCTCCATTCGTCATTATGTTCCTCCATCTGCCGGGTTATGGTTCTGATGTCATCTTGCCATTGAAAAGTTTATCTTCGCTCTGTGTTCTCAATACGATTTAAAATCGATTTAAGAGCGTTACTTACGAGTCGATTATCCGATTCTATCTCTTGTGCTACTTGATGTGTCGGGTTCACTCTTTGCTGCTCGGTTGGGATAGGAGACGAACCAGCATCTGAAACTGCTTTCGTCACCTGTACCTCCTCCCGGTGATCTACACTTCGGTTTTCTCTTCCTGACATCTCAGCAGGCGGTGGTAGCGACCGGCTATTTCTGGTGTTAACCATCATAAAGGTGTGGCACTTGAAGTTTATGGTTTCCCACAGACGGCGCCAATGTTCCGTTCAAAGTGAACGAAAATGTCCAACGAAGGTCGTTGGATTGTTAATCTCGGATCAATTTCTCTCTCCCCCTCAACGTGTTTATGGAGAATGAAACACCTTAAGGAAGAAGATGATCTCAATCGAAATACACAGTGCAAATGGTGTACGGTGTGTGCTTAGTGTGAAAGGAAAAGAGGGAGTAGAATGTGTGTACCTTTTGCTGTAACTCCTCTGTATTTATAAGTCACATACCTTTCAACTGATTACGAGTAGTGTCCGAGAATATCGGACGTGATCTTAACCGCTGGAACTGCTCCCTTTGAATTAGTCATACGCCACGTCTACATTTCCTGATTGAGGGGCAAACACTTGTTATTTGTTATTGGGCCTTATATCTA
Source organism: Glycine tomentella (assembly GCA_007407185.1). Classification (NCBI taxonomy): domain Eukaryota; kingdom Viridiplantae; phylum Streptophyta; class Magnoliopsida; order Fabales; family Fabaceae; genus Glycine; species Glycine tomentella. Next base: position 390,954 of record PYAF01001182.1, read on the forward strand.
AGCCCAACTATTATTTCCATAACATACCCAAATATATAAATGACCCAACCCAAACTGTTCAGATCGGTTCAAATCAGTTTGGATTCACGGATGACCCGTACCCTGAACACCCCTAGTGAGTTGGGATATCGATACAAAAGCGAATAAAGATGGGAAGTTAGGTATCCATTCTGTCAGGGGGACCAATGTAGCATTTTCTATCATTTTAGCGACCGGTTTAAATTATTGTCAAATGAAAACACTGACAACAAAATTGTGCAAAAAAAAAAATTACTTGAGACTCTTTGAAAAATAATTAGATTTGATTCAAGCTTTAATTAATAGTAAAATGAAATTGAATAAAATAAATAAATAGTGGAACCAAAAATATAATTAAGTTTAATTGTAATTTATCAATCTTTACACAAATATAAAAACCCGCCATTTAATACATTTTTCATACATTTATAAATAACTAATTGTAAATTTATTTATTTAAATAATTTTCTAAAGATAATTTATTATAATTTCTATGTCAAAATACAACGAAAATGAAATTTTAATAATTATTTTTTTTTACATTTTTTTAACCGTTTCGTTTTTCTTTTTGACAAAATTGACAGTTTATTTGAAAACCACAAACAAAAGTATTAAAATATAGTTTGTAATTAATTTAATACTTTGTTAGGAGATTGGTTATATAACTGCTAATAAAGGGTCATCCTGTAACACCCCGTGTGCACCCGGTGTATTAACATTCATAATACCAGAATCGCACCAAAAACTTACATTTAAACAATGCGGAAGCGATCAAACCGAATTTCTTGATTACATTATGTATGAAATATAAAAACACAGCACACAACAATATAATACACACCCCTGCTGATCCAGTTTATCGTACATTCTCATAGGCAGATAACCAAACTATTTCACAGATATAATCAGGAGGAAATCTCATATCATAACATAAACTGTTCTGTACATATATACATCAGTATCTGTATAACGACCGCTTCTACTTTGCTTTTATTTACGTATTTATTTTTAATTGCTAAAATTTTTTTTTCAAAAACAGAAAGAATGCAATTGCCACAAATCTTGGTTGTTTTCAAAAACTAGATTTAGAACTGAAGGTTCAAATGAAAATTCCATTAATTTGAAAACCATTTTAGAAAATATAAGTGCCTTGCGCGTTATT
>PYAF01001182.1:392233-408617 GCA_007407185.1 Glycine tomentella
TCCCATTCTCAGATTTCCATAATTTTCTAAAATCATTTTGATCAGTTTTGTCCCAGGGGTATTTTGGTATTTTTACCTCTCATTCTAGGGGTAAAATCGTCATTTCCAAAAATGTTCAGAGCATTTCCTAAATTCTTCTGTACTACCTCCAATTAGTATTTTACCCTAGCCTTGACTGAAATTTTGGGGTGTTACAATCTGAACCACGCCAGTGGTCATACAAAAGAATAACTTCCCTCACATGAGGTATAAAACTATACATATCATGGGTGTACACACACACCTTCCCTTCTCAGGGAATACAAAACCAAATCAAACAAAACTGAGCCTCCCAGCTCTCCCTGCTGCCACCCGGCTAAGCACACAATATCTCTACAAGGGCCTCCTGCCCTGAGACTGCTCTCCTCTGCCAGAAGAGTCACCTGTAAACATATAAACCCCACACGGGGTGAGATACACATCTCAGTAAGCTCAGGGTCCTTTGAGGTATCTCCTCCACCCTGGCCCACTCTCCATGACACACACAAGGGCAATCACAATCATATTGGCCACCCGGCCCTACCTCCCGGCCCTCATAACAATATGAGCAAGTCATCTTGCTCTATGTACGACGGATAAACATCAACGCCTACCTCAGTGTGAGACCAGAACTCACACCCATGTCATCTCATCGGGAGCTACCCCTTTCGCATGGACGCACGTATATGGTACCTTCGAGAATAGAAGGAATGTCCCATCTACTATCTCTTGGTCTTGAGGAATCACCGATCCCCGGGATAAACATCAACCATGAGCAAACCAACTAGGAAAGAATGTCCCATCTCCTAGGGAGGTCCATATCTATCTTACTGGCCAGAAGATTTAATCATAGGCATCATACATTTTCAAGCATAGATGCAGCATACATATCATTATGAGGATGCAACAACCACAATGCATGCATCATGAATGCAACCATCACTCCTCCGGAGTGTGCAGAGCACAAACAAGCGGGAAACATCTCCAGGGACCAAGAACTTACCTGGCAAAGTCGAGCTCTGCAATTCTTTCCCTGCTCTATGGCCCACGCCACCGACACCCTCGGTGTCAAGCCCTAACCAAGGCATATATGCACAGATCAAAACCAATGCAATCATACAATCAACACAAGCATATCCAGAAGTCCTCTAACTTAAGGTTCATTATAGCCCAGCACACACTAGGCTCTTCTTAGACCCACAGAGATTCATCACAGCTTACGCATGGCATTAGAGTCTACACAGACTCAATACAAGCCAATGATAGAGAGCTCTAAGCTCTGCACAGCTCAATAACCCAAAATTCAAATATAGCTTGAACGGTCCATGTCACTCAAAAGACACCGTTCATCTGGCCTCTCAGGCACCACAAGACCCTCAACAAGGCTCTTGCATGTCATAACAACATCAACAAGTGACCCAATACAAGTCACACATGCCTTCACAGAGCCAAAACCAAAGTTCACCAAATCACAAACTGAAAGCTAATCCTTCATCACTAAACCGTTCTAAACATGTTTCTCTGAAGGGCCCAGAGCTAATTCTAGCTCAGTGACGAATCACTATTCACCTAAAACCCCAATTCACAAATCAAGCGATGAATCTCGAGTTTCTTACCTCAGTGACGACAAGGAAGGCCTCTGGACTACTTCTCCTAGCCCGGGTGTCCGTGAATCACCGCCGTTCCTCGCCAAACTCGAGTTCTACACTTTCCCTTAAGAAAGGGTTTTCTCAGCTCAAGGGGTTTTTGAGGGAAAAAGATGAAGGATTATGACTCACAACAAGTTTCTCACAAGATTTGTGATCAAAGGAAGGTGTTTGGGTCACAAAACAAGGTTCTAGGAAGCTTGGGCACTCAGAAATGGTGGAAGGGCGCTGGAGAAGAAGAGAAACAATTTTTCTCTTCAAAAAATCGCGTTTTGGCCTTTATATACTAGCCCTGACCAACATGCCGCGCCATCCGCGCCAGCATCCAGAACATGTGGCGCTACCAGCGCCATCCTGGCGCCACTCATGCCGTGTTTCAGGGAAGATCAGATCCTCAGGGTGGTCTGACGCCTCTCGCGCCACTCTTGCGCCCTTGGCGCCAAACTCCAGAAATCATGGCGCTTCTCACGTGAGCCTGGCGCCTCAAGCGCCAGCTTTCAGTGGGCATGGCGCTTATCGCGCCAGACTGGCGCCATCCGCGCCACACCTCTGCACTAGTTTCTGCAGAAGAAATTTTGCAGAAAGCCAGTGTTCTCCGTGCTGATGCTTGCGCCGTTCGCGCCAAGACTCAGGGTCATTATACATCCCTACATCAACAGTTATTTCTTTAACCACTATTAAAATTCTCACTAGTCAGATGCATTATCGTTTTTACATTAAAACCTCTAAAAAATATATGTGCTAAATGAAAAGTATAAGTTCAGTAAAACAAATGCAAGTAAATTTTTTTATTAGTACATAAAAAAACTATTTTTATTCCAAATTACAATAAAGATACATCGATATATTCTTATACATTTTTTTTAAAAGTAACCAATCGATACTTTTAAGAACTTATTGTCTCTTTCTTAAATTTATTAAATAATTAAAAATGTTTTTTTACAATAAATTGTTTATTTATGGAATGTTTATGAGCTCAATATATATTTATTATCCTAAAATATTCTTATATAGATGTTTAATAAAAATTAGTTTGTTGTCACATCATCTTAATTTATAAATAAACATTAAAAATAATTACATCTTATAAGATATTTGTAAAAATTGATCATGTATATAAATTAAATGATTTTTTTTTATAAGCAGTTGCCATCAATGTTCCTCTAATCTATGTATTTAAAAAAATGCTCCTCTAATTTTTATGTGTTTTTGGTGGGCACAATGTTCCTCTGATTTATTACATAATTTTTTTGTCGTTTTGATTGCCGCTTAAATACCTTCACATATTTTTTATTTGATGTCATTTTTCTTTTGAATTATTTTTATGTTCAACTATTATAAATCATTATAGTAGTTTTAGAATATTTTTATCTTCAACTATAGTAAATCATTATACTAGTTTATTTTAGTCTATTTTAACAACAATTATATCTTTTAAAATAAATTACATCCAATTATATATATAAATAATTTCTAAGTCCAGCTACGAATTTTTTTTTTCCACCGGCGTAGTAAGAAAAAAAAATGACGAGTCTCGAAGGGGGTGACGAAAGTCACGAAACCAAACTGTTAGAGATTTTATAATTTTTTGAATTGAAATATATTAAAGAAGGATAAATAATTATTTTGTTTATAAATCTGTAGAGCATTGATAAATTTATTCTAAAATATGAAAATTCATTGAAAGTGAAAAAAATACAACAAATTCATTCATCCAGACAAAAATGTCACAAAAATAATTGTTGTTGAATAGATTAAACCAAAATGTGAGTAAGTTACTATTGGATCAAAATGTCAGTAATTTATTTTTATACCAAAATGTCAATATGTTTTCATATTTCCATTGAACCAAAATATAGTAAGTTACTATTGGAACAAAATGTCATTAACTTTTCATTGGACCAAATATTAGTAACTTTTTTGAACCAAAATGTCAGTACATTTTCATTTGACTAATTTGTTAAACTCCAAATTTTATTTTATTTAAGGATAAATTATTATTTAATATTCAACTTTTTCCTTTTTTTATTGTTGCAAGTATAATATTAAAATAAACACTTAAAAAAATAATAAATGTTAGAACAAATATAATAATAAGCATAATTTGTCTATTAATATGAAATTTTTAATGTGACAATACGTTACCCAAAATGAGACTCAAACAAAAATGCATAACCATTAAGTTAATCCTTACAAAAAATGAGGTCTAACTTGATTTTGTCACTATCTAATGTTGTCACAATAAAATTTTTCCAAAATAAACATTTTACCAATATACAAAAATAAACATTGTAAAAGTGCATCAATCATTATAAATTTATCCAAATTATTCTAATATAAACAAAAGACAAGCATATCCCATATTGCACTTCTTCGAATCTTGGCGACGGGATAGCCTTGGTGTGGGTATGAAGCTCATGTAATTTGGTTGGTTTATCCTATGAGATGATACATTTGGGATTATAATTCGAATTGGAGCTGAAAGCTTAACTGGAGGTGGTCTAAACTGACAATAGTTGGAGGTATGAAGCTTATTTCCTACAACAAGTATAAATAGTGACTAGTTATGCATAAACTAATTTAACCATAACTAATCAATTTTATGTAAAAGTCAATCACAACACTAGGAGTTGGAGCACTTTGAGTGGTAGTTGGAGTTGGAGTTGGAGCTCAAGTACTTTCAACATTAAGAGTTGAAATATTTTCAAAATTAGCTGGAGGTTGTTCAACTTGTGAAACAGATTGAGTGTAGTTAGCTCATCCTATAAATATGTAACATCTAATATAAATAACTTGTAAGTAACAATAAAAATAATTAATAAAAATTTGAAAATATGTTAATGGTGTTGTTGTGGTTACACTTGAGATACAATGTTTGTTAAAATAATTATGTTTATTAATCAATATTATTTTTGTTATTATATTTGTTCTAAGTTATACTTGTTTCCCTATTTTTTAAGTGTTTATTGTAATATTATGTTTACAATGATAAAAAAAGGAAAAAAAAATGAAGATTAACTTATATTTTGCCCTTAAATAAAACAAAATTTGGAGTCTAACAAATTAGTTCAATGGAAACGTACTAACATTTTGGTCCCATAAAAAATAACTAACATTTTGGTCTAATGAACATGTAATGACATTTTGGTTTAATAAAAAATTATTAACATTTTTGTCTAATGGTAATTTATTGATATTTTTGATCTAATATAGTCAGTAGCTATGTTGGCAATTACTTTTTCGACATTTTAATTTCTATATGTCACGCAGGCTCTTTCATTAACGGTAAATATATAAAAATTAATGGATGAATAAATTTGTCGCATTTTTTTCACTTTTTAGGACTGAAATTTAAATTTTTATTTTTGAAGATGAATTTATTAACATTCTACATATTCATGAATGAAATTAAAAATGACTATTTATCCATTATAGAATGAGGAAGAAACTGCTCTTTCATTTTGTGTCTGCATTTTGGCTCTTTCTTTTTGTGTCTGCATTTGTTTTTGTCTTTCTTTTGTCCAATAATAATGAGACCCTTAATTTTCCACAATGGCAAGTCACAGCAACTCAGGAAAGCGCTTTTCACAAGTCTTCGCGTTTCTATGGTCCAAGTCTTCTCCTCTATAGCTTGGAAATTTTTGGCTTTAACTTCTTTGACCCGTTCTACTTTCTTTTTTTCCTTCCCATTCACATCCACACTATCATCTAAAACGCTCTCAAAGGTAACTTCTTTGCTCACTTCTAACTACAAATTTTGCTGCTTTTCATTTTCAGCTGTTTACTTAGTGTGTGTGTTTTCTTGGGCAGAGCAGAATTACGTGAAAGCTTCATGGGGTTTCCTGAATTGGGCTGTCAAAAAACCCAGGTGGGTATTTAAGCACTTTTGCAAAATTTCATTTTTTTTCTTCCATTTCATGTGTTGGAATAAACTTTACTACTGGGTTTCTCTGGGTTTTGATGTTTTATTCTTCTGTTGTCAATTGTTCTTGCTTTGTTGCAGTATGAGTTTTGGTCTGAAGTAGAGATTCTTTTTGTCTTTTTTCATGTTATTTGTTTTGTTTAATTTTGGATGGTTGACTTGGTTTTGTATGAAGTGATGAACTGTGTTTTATGCTGTTTTGTTTTGTTTTCAATTGTTTCTCAAGATGTGTTATTGGGAGGGTTGTAGTGCTATGAAGTTTATATTTGGTGCTGTGACTTGGATTGGATTGGAATCTAAGTGGCTTGTAGTGTTAGTTTCGGTGTGAAGTATGGATTTTTTGCCCTTGTCTTATTAGGACAGAACTTAGATACAATACTTTTGATACTGTTCTCCTATCATAATTGGAGTTTTACCTTGATAATCTATGTCGACCTTTAATGCAAAACTTTATTATGCGGATTTCTGAAGTGAAACTCCAATTTTGATTGGAGAAAAATGCCAAAAACACATAAAGAATTGTATGGTTGACTCGGTTTGTGTGAGGTGCTGAACTGTGTTTTCTGCTCTTTGGTTTTCTTTTCAATGTTTTTTCAGGGTGTGTTCTTGGAATGGTTGTAGTGCTATGGAGTTTGTTTGTGTCGTTGCTTGGATTGGATAGCCATTTGAGTGAGGTGTCTGGATTGCTTCCTCTTGGCTTGTTTTTATGATCTTGGTAAAGATGATTCTGCATAGCTGGATTTCCAGCTCTCATATTCTTGTTAATTTCTTGCTGCTGCTTGGTTGTGGCATAACCTACGGGACTGACACTGATATCTTCTGCTTGAAAAGTATCAAAGAGTCCCTTGAAGACCCCTATAATTATTTGAAGTTCTCTTGGGATTTCAACAACAAAACTGAAGGGTATATCTGCAGGTTTATTGGGGTTGAGTGCTGGCACCCTGACGAGAACAGGGTCTTGAATCTCAAACTGTCGAATATGGGACTCAAGGGCCAGTTTCCTCGTGGCATTCAAAATTGCTCAAGCTTAACTGGATTAGACCTTTCAATTAACAAACTCTCTGGAACCATTCCGGGAGACGTAGCCACTCTTATACCATTTGCGACGTCTGTTGATCTATCTACAAATGAGTTTTCTGGGGAAATTCCCATGAGTCTTGCAAATTGTACCTTTCTTAATACCCTTAGACTTGATCAGAATCGACTCACTGGTCAAATTCCTCCACAATTTGGTGTTCTCTCACGAATTAAGGCATTTTCTGTATCCAACAATCTTTTGACAGGGCAAGTTCCAATCTTTAATAGGGTGGTTGTGGTAAATTATGCAAATAATCAAGGCCTATGTGGAGGAAATACATTGGGGCCTTGCCAAGCCAAGTCTTCCAAGAGTAACACGGCTGTTATTGCTGCAGCTGCTGCTGGCGGGGTGACTCTTGCTGCATTAGGATTGGGTATTGGAATGTTCTTCTTTGTGCGACATGTATCTTTCAAGAAGGAAGAGGACCCTGAAGGAAACAAATGGGCAAGAAGTCTAAAAGGAACTAAACAAATTAAGGCAAGCTATTGCACAGAACATATATGATTACACAGTTATTCATTTTTATTGTAGACACATTTGAGTTTTGTATCATTAGATAATTGTTTTCAATGTTTTCAATAGGAACTAGTTTGATAGAAAATGTCCCTTTTTTTTTTAAAAAAAAAAAAAAAAAAAATCTCTCAACTTTCTAGTGAAATATTTTCTTATTAAATAGTATATTTCCTTGACTTTGTTGTGTATATTAATATTAAATGGCAAAACATGGTTTTCATACTGCTGCGCTAAACATAGGAAAATAAAATATTTCTAAATTGAGCTGATAAAATATACATTTTCTCTGTCAAAATTTAAAAAATGTAGAATACACTTTCTGAAAATTAATTTCTGTAATATTTAAAGAGCCTTAATTCATATGATTTACATACTATTGAACTCTTGTGAGAATATTATGCCTAAGTCTAACTATACTGAATTGGACATCAGGTTTCTATGTTTGAGAAATCAATTTCAAAAATGAAATTGAGTGATCTCATGAAGGCTACTAACAACTTCAGTAATACCAATATCATTGGGACAGGAAGAACAGGATCTGTTTACAAAGCTGTCCTTGATGATGGCACAACTCTTATGGTTAAGAGATTACAGGAATCTCAGTACACTGAAAAAGAATTTATGTCTGAGATGGGTACGTTAGGTACTGTCAAACATCGCAATCTGGTTCCTCTTTTAGGCTTTTGTATGACCAAAAGGGAGAGGCTTTTGGTCTATAAAAACATGCCAAATGGCAACCTCCATGACCAACTCCATCCTGCTGATGGTGTGAGCACCCTTGACTGGACTACAAGGCTCAAAATTGCAATTGGAGCAGCCAAAGGGTTAGCATGGCTTCATCATAGCTGCAATCCCCGTATCATCCACCGAAACATAAGCTCGAAGTGCATCTTGTTGGATGCAGATTTTGAGCCAAAAATTTCTGATTTTGGCCTTGCCAGACTGATGAATCCAATTGATACTCATTTGAGTACTTTTGTAAATGGGGAGTTTGGAGATTTAGGTTATGTTGCTCCTGAGTACACAAGAACTTTGGTTGCTACACCTAAAGGGGATATTTACAGCTTTGGAACTGTTCTTCTTGAGTTGGTGACAGGTGAAAGACCTACCAATGTGTCTAAAGCTCCGGAAACTTTTAAAGGAAATCTGGTAGAATGGATTATGGAGCTCACAAGCAATGCAAAACTCCATGATGCCATTGATGAATCACTAGTCAGCAAGGATATTGATAGTGAGCTTTTCCAATTTCTAAAGGTTGCATGCAACTGTGTCTCACCAACTCCAAAGGAGAGGCCCACCATGTTTGAAGTGTATCAGCTTTTAAGAGCTATTGGGGGTAGATACAATTTCACAACTGAGGATGATATATTGGTACCTACTGATATTGGTAATACTGATAACATGGAGGAACTTATTGTAGCCCGAGAAGGAAGTTATTGAAAGGTATGTGAGATATATAGGATATAAATATAATTTATGTAATTGGTATTGAATTTTAATATGTAATTATATTTCTTACTTTGGTGTCCTAAAATAAATGTTAGTGGTAAATGTAGTTTTGAGGATCTAGATCCAGTTGTGTGCTATTGATATTGAAACATGAATATAAGATCATCAATCAAGGAGTAGATATAGTTGAGTTACTTCTTTCTAATCCTTATTTTGATCTGATTTCTTTGTTCTCTTCTCCCTCTTGCATGCTGATGTTTATAACCAATAGAATCTGTGTCAGTAGTTTTCATTGACTAATTATTCCAAAAGCTTAAGCTGTGAGGTGAAGACTTATGAATAGTTTTTTTTTATATATCTTGTAATCTAACCCCCCCCCCCCTCTCTCTCTTCATTTATGAGCCATCTGTGCTTGAACGGTGCTCTGTTAGGAACTGATTCACTAAATGAAATATCAAAAAAAAAAATTCAGAGCACAGAACTCAGATTACAGTAGAGAACATGCAGGAAAGTGTAGAAAACATGCAGCCTCTAAAATTACAACAATGTTTCCCACACTTGTTGCTATGTATGTAGGCATGTTTGTTATACCCTATAAATCCATCTTATACCCTATAGGAGTGTGAGTGTCTAACAATTTCCTTTCCATTTAGTGAGTAGATTGATATTGCGTGGGAAAAGATTAAGAAATGAAATTAATCATTCATAGAGTTCCTCACTTGAAGTATATTCCATAATAATGGGGACACAATGGTTACTAAGAAACAAAATATTCATGTTAAATCCCAGGACTCATGTAAATTTAACACACAGTACATTGAAAATGTTTTGTTCTCTAATCTCTACTTGATAACCAACATGACATTGAAATATTTTCTTATAGGCTAAAATCAACTTATGCATCTTCACTTTTACTTATGGGAAAAGTATGATTCATTTTACTTACTTTCTTTTCTTTTTAGTAGTTTTTGAGAAGTTTATTCAACCTGGATTATAAGAAATGTATTATAGTTGTTACAAGATGCATAATGTCTCATGAAACTTGATCTATTTTTGGTGAAATAGTTGTGTCAAGATGTACGAATTTGAAGTCACCTATATATTTTCCTTGTTGTTTCTTTGTCATAATGGTGAGTCCGGGAATATTAAATTCCATATCCTATGTAATCATTTCTTAATATGATTTGGTAGTGCAATAATATCTAGATTATAGGTTCTAGAGAAGATTGACTTCTTGAGTTTCTCTTGTGAAAGTGCTTTTGAGTTTGTTCCGTGGAAGTACTTGTACTATTATGTATTTTATAGTTCCGTGGAAGTACTTTATAATGAATAATTATTTTTGTCACTTTATGGTGCCAATTAAACTTTTATTTTCCCCTTTCTTTCCAAATTTCTAAATCATGCAAGAGAAAATTATAAAAAAATTCTCCTCCCTTTCCAAATTTCTAAATCATGCAAGAGAAAATTATAAAAAATTTCTCCTCCCTTTAACTCTCTTCTCCCCTTTTTTTCCAATCAAACACTACTGAAAAAAATAGTTTTTATCTTTCTTTCCGTACTGAATTTTCGCAATGTGTTACTAATTTTCTGTGTTAATGGAACTCTTCTGTGTGTATTTTAGTGTATACCAATGTATCTCTCTCCTTTTGTCATTTGGCAAGTTGTGCTCAGTAGCAACAAAACGACAATTCCAAACACTCAGGTGCAGGCAACACTGATTCTTATATACATAACACTGATTCTTATATTTGTGTGCCGTACAAAAACGTTGTCTAGATGATGTGTAAAGAGAAACTTTATTTGTGAAATTTATAAGAATAAACTTGTCTTTTTCTGCCAAAAGTTGTCACACAAAAATTTGTAAAAAGAAAAATTTATTTGGGTTCCGGCTAGGATGAATTAGCCTGTGGACGGTTTATGATGAACAACTTAAAATGACCTGCAATAGTAGGTTATTTTGACCTGTTTGTAACAATTTTTTATTTATTGTTTAGTCTCTATATTTTGCTGGTATTAATCCTCAAACACCACACTAATTTAGTAATTTCCATTGAACAACTCACTAAGCATTTGCAGATTTTGTTCTTGAAACAAATTATAACAACAAACATCTGATACAAAGAACTTCAACATTGCCAAAACGTTTTATAAACGTGAAACATTATAAAGAATAAGAACGAAATCTATAGTCTTCAATATCCCATCCCATGAATCTGTAGACAAGATAAATAACCAAAAGAGTGCAGATCTGCAAAAAATGAATCAGGTGCTTAGACAAGAAGTCCAATCCATTATCAATCTCTTCAATGGCAACCACGAATTCATGTTTCTTTGTAACATTTTGTCAAAAAGTTTAATGGGGTAACAAAGCCTTTTACTCTCAATTTTCTCTTCAATTAAACAAAGGAAAAGACATTGTTATGTGTGTTTTTTTTTTTTTGGATTAAACTTTAATAATAATAAATTAGATATGTGAAGAGTCATGTCCCTTGGTGAAGAAGTTACTCATGTGAAGAGTCATGTCCTTAGATGAAGAAGTTACTCAAGTGAAGAGTCATGTATTACTTATAAATAGCGTCTCATGTAAAAGGCCAAAAGGTGACTTGACAGACTATTATCTAAATACATCAGAAGTATTCTACCACAGAGAAATTATTTTGTATTTGTGTGAGTGCACCAGTGTGTGTGAGGACCTGTGATACCACAAATTGGTATCAGAGCTTGAGAAAATGGAGAATGGGTCAAGTAGTAGTCTGCCACTACCCCGCCTTACAAAGGCTAATTACGAAAACTGGAGTATCCAGATGAAAGCCCTTTTGGGAGCCCATGATAGTTGGGAGGTTGTCCATGGTGGTTTCGAGGAACCAACATCCACAGCAGGATATACGGCTGCGCAGAACAAGACATTGAAAGAGACGAGGTTGAAAGACAAAGGGGCGTTGTACATGTTATTCCGGGCTGTTGATGATTCCGGGTTTGAGAAGATCGCTGGTGCAACAACTTCAAAGGAGGCGTGGGACATTCTTGCAAATGTCTACAAGGGAGCCGATCGAGTTAGACAGGTTCGACTTCAAACTCTCTGTGGAGAGTTGGAAGGAATGAAAATGAAGGAAGGAGAAGGGGTATCCGGTTTCATTACCCGGGTCCAGACCGTGGTAAATCAACTAAACAGAAATGGAGAGGTGTTGTCTGATACCAGAGTGGTGGAGAAAATTCTGAGGTCTCTCACTGAAGACTTCGAGAATGTTGTATGTGCGATTGAGGAGTCAAAGGACCTAGCAACGCTCACCGTTGACGAACTTGCTGGTTCCTTGGAGGCGCATGAACAAAGAAAGAAAAAGAAGAAAGAAGAGTCACTGAGCAAGCACTCCAGACAAAAGCTTCAATCAAGGACGAAAAGGTACTTTATTCTCAAAACTTCCGAGGAAGAAGGCGTGGCTATGGAGGTCAAGGAGATGGTCGCGGTAGTAGAGGTCGAGGTCAAGAAGGAAGGAATAAGGAGCAGGCTGAATCAAGTCGGCAGAATTGGCGAGACCGAGGTCGTGGAAGAGGTCGACATTCAAATCAATCAAATGTAGAATGTTTTAAATGCGGAAAGTATGGACATTACTCGAGAGATTGCAACTCGAACAGATGTTAAAACTGTGGTCGAGTCGGACATTTTGCGAAGGATTGCCGAGATGAAAGAAGAAATGAAACTTCAAACCTTGTTACAGAAGGAGAAGTAAGAGATGGAGGAATTCTGATGATGACTAGAAGTGAAGTCAACCAGGGATTCGAGATGGAATGGTATCTAGACACTAGTGCAAGCAATCATATGTGTGGGCATAAGCATTTGTTTAGTAATCTGAGACAAATAGAAGCCGGACATCTTTCGTTTGGAGATGCTTCAAAGGTTGATGTCAAAGGCCGAGGTACGATTTGTTTCTCGCAGAAAGATGGACGAATTGGGTGCATCCGAGATGTCTATTACGTGCCCGATCTAAAAAATAATATTCTTAGTGTGGAAGAGAGGATTCAAAATTCCAGAAAAGGGAGGAGAGGATTCTAGTTTGTGTCTCCAGCATGAGGCTGTTGAGAGAGCGTCTCCGAGAGGTTGAGAGCAACCCTTTTTGAGAGTGTTTCCACCATTGTTGTTGGTGAGGTTGAGTATCTCCGGCTGAAGGCCGTTGAGAGTGATTGTAACCATTATTATTGAGAATAGTGGATTGTTCTGGACTAGGTCCCGTGGGTTTTCTTTTTGAAGGTTTTCTCCCACGTAAAGCTATTGTTGGTTGAGTCTGGTGACTCCCTAGTGTTTGTGGTTGGTTGAGGTGTTGCTCCCAACAGAGAAGGGGATTGTGTGTTTAATCCCATCAAAGTAAGACAGTCCAACCGAGATCCATGTAGATAATAAGTCAGTAATCGAGTTAGCTAAGTACCCGGTCAATCACGAAAGGAGCAAGCATATCGACGTCAGATTCCACTTCATTCGGGATCAAGTAAAAGGAAAGAAGGTGGAGTTACTTCATGTGGCAAGCCGAGATCAAGTCGGAGATGTTTTCATGAAGCCATTACCGACATTGCTGCTGGAAAATTGTAAGAAGATATTGGGGATGAAATATGGAAGAAATAATTAAAGTTTATGGGGGAATTTTGTTGGATTAAACTTTAATAATAATAAATTAGATATGTGAAGAGTTATGTCCCTTGGTAAAGAAGTTACTCATGTGAAGAGTCATGTCCCTAGATGAAGAAGTTACTCAAGTGAAGAGTCATGTATTACTTATAAATAGCGTCTCATGTAAAAGGTCAAAGGGTGACTTGGCAGACTATTATCTAAATACATCAGAAGTATTCTACCACAGAGAAATTGTTGCGTGTTTGTGTGAGTGCACCAGTGTGTGTGAGGACCTATGATACCACATTTTTTTCCTCTTAATTTTCTTTCTTCCCACGGATTCTAAGAATCGAATCATGGGATTTCTCTCATTCTCCCTTTCATAAAAATTGAAAAGCCATTTCCGCAACCCAAAAATTGAGGAGCTAAAAGAATGATTGAATATCAAAATGGCTCGACTCCGTGGTGGCAGAGTTCTGGATCTGGTTTGACTCCGAGAGTTGGCGACATCTTTAGGGTAATTATTATCACCAATGAACCGACCCTCTGATGAACTTGTTTTTGGGTTAAAGAAACAACCTTTTCTGGGTTGAAGCATGCCCATGATTCAAGATCTTGTGGTGCTTCAAAGGGGAACAATGGGAGGGGCTTCAACAATTATATTTTATATTTTTGCCAACATTTAGGACTACATTGCAATTATCATAAAAAACAAAAACAACAGGTACCCCATCCATTAAAAATTTATTATATTTAATGATATAAGAAGATTGTTTACCTATAAACTTTCTGCAACATAGTTCACCTTATAAGTAACCATTTATTATAACTTATATCATCTCATATAAAACAATTTTTAAGAAATGGAGTTACTTATATTTTACATAATTAAAAAGTTTATTATTTATGAATTTTTTTATACAGTCAATTAATTAGAAATCATGTTATCTTATGTATAACTTTTAATATAGTTATTTATAAAATTTAATGAACTTAATATATATGGTGATTTCTAACTTGTTAATAATGTCTTTTAAAAAAAACTTGTTAATAATGTCTTTTAAAAAAAACTTGTTAATAATGTAATTTTTTTATATCGTTAATACATCAATTATTTACTCATAAGAAAAACCCTTTAAAATATTTCCTACCATTTGGAATATAGCTATGGGTAATATGTTTTTAAATTGGTTTAAATATATTTTCAGTTATTATAATTTAGTGTCTTTCTTTTTTGTTCTTATAATTTTTTTATTTTTTAATCCTTGTAAAAAATAGTTTTTAAAATACGTTAAATAACACTTTAAACAATAAAAAAAGTATTATTTAAATCGTTAGAAGGTTATCCAGTTGTAGACATTTTAAATTTTAACATGAACTCACTCTTTTCAACAGAACACCTGACACTTGATAACTGACGGTAGTAGACTATTTTGAATCAGGTAAAATTTATTAAAAACTCAACAAGTTTAATGAATATGTACATAATTATTATTTTTCATATTTCTTATATTTTTATATATTCTTTATCGTTGTATGTGGATGTGGGTTATTTTCATAACGTTATCCAGTTCCACCAAACAAACAATGCGCGTTAAGCATAAATTACAAGTACGTCTCGTTGCATCGTTGTCCAATTCAGTTCCAACATTTATAAAGAAACAATTTTGCAGCTTCCACCTTGGCATTTATTTATTGTGGGAAAATACTTTTCAACCTTATCAATCAACATACTTGATACTTGATAGTTGATTTTTTTTTTCCTGATTTGTTAAAACACCTGCTAAAGCAATTTTAGCCTTTTAATTAGGGAAAAAGTCTCGTTATAAATAACATTGCTCATTTTCAATGGTTTTAATTTTGTCTTTGGGTTTGTTTAGACGTCTAATATATTTCATAAAAATAAATATAAGGTGTGTTTGGGAGAATAATATCAAATGCCCTATTTCCCCCTTCTATTTCATAGTAAAAAAATCCTAAGATACGGAAAAAGGAAATATGTCAAGCATTCAGACATATTAAAAAGCGTGACAACATTTTTCAGGATCCAATCATAATTGGCTAAAAAAAAGGATCCAAACAAACCTTTTTAACGACTTTGAATTTAATAAACATGGAATTCATGTATATTAGTCATATCACTTCTATATATATGGAATTTGTGCTTTTTTCTGACTGGGGAAACTAAGTGCGTGTTTGGAAAGACGTTTGTCACCTTCATCAACCATTAAAACTACGTTTAATAACGCAAAAAACACATAAGTTACGTTGACTAGCTAGCTTTAGAAATGATGCCGATCTACATGAATGTACTGTATAAGCGAACACGTACCAAGTGGATATTCAAGTTCAAGTCTATCATGTAAGCAATAATCTATAATTTCATGTTCAATAACAATTACATCAAGAACATGAAAAGGATCTTTAGAATTCATGAGTTTCACATAAACATACCTTTATCCATAATTGCGGAAGATCTTTATTGGTAGAATGCTTTCGTAGATTCTTTGGGGAAGATCCTTTAATGGCAGAATACTTTCTCAAAGTCTTGACCTTTTCTTTCTTGTATCTTCTTGATAGGGATTGGATACAACTCTCATGGGCAGACAATGATGATATTTTGTTTTCTAGATATCTCTATTATTAGAAAATTAAACCACTACGTTTACTATAACTGCACCTATAAACAGTTATCTTTTAATATAACTGCATATCTTAACAGTTATCTTTTTAATATGTTTAAGATAATTATTTCATTAATAATTATCCTTTAATAACTTCCCTTTATAACCAATTATCTTTATGCCCTTTATTCATTAAATCAAATAACATTTATTTAAATGAGCCACAATGATAAATCTTACATTCTCCCACTTGGCTCATGTCATAAATTTCATTTCACGATTTAATGAAAACAATTATAATGCGCATTCATAGGGCTAAAATTTTTATACATTGGCATCATCATAAATCATGATCAGAAATAAAACCAATAAGAGTCATGGCGGTTATATGCTATCAAATCGGCATAGTTCCTTCCATGTACCACTATATTAGCTTTTCTTCCTAATATGATACTTTAATGGAAGTTTACATCATATTGTCCCACAATAATACTATTATGTCTTCATTAGGGACAAAATCCTGTTTTTCAAAAT
>PYAF01001182.1:410044-427954 GCA_007407185.1 Glycine tomentella
CCTTTAAAACATTAATGCTTTGAGTCATACATATCACACACTAACATAATTCACAGATTCATACATCATAAAATGTATACTAATGTTCACCTTTGGGGATCCATTAATACACAACATTCAACTATAATGATGCTAATAAAATTTCACATAATTTGATTATGATGCATACCCCAACTAAAAATATTTGTCATCTTTGGACATCCAAATAAAACTAGAAGTGTATTAACATTATCAACGTTCATGTTCATTTATTATAAAACAAGTAATCATCCTTTGGGTTGATCCTTAACTGTCCTATAATAATGAACTTTAATATACCACAACATAAACAATAATTTTATACCATTCATAGCATCACAGTCATGGTAATTGAAACATAATCATAATGTTTGGAACTAATCAATTCATCAAGAATTTGGCCACTTTGGTGACTAACAAATTCACCATACTTAATTCCAAACTTGAAATGAACATACAATTTGGAATTAAATTACTCATACAAATTTGGTCACTTTGGTGACTAACAAATTCACTATACTTTAATTCCAAGATTGTAATACTTCATAAAATACAAAATATGTTAAAATCATAAGATTTTAACAACATTCAAACACATTCTAACATCATAATTAATTTTCAGTGTCAACAAAATATATAGTCATTCGATCATAACACTTCAATGCATATACACTCTATCAAATACGATTTTAAATATGCATTGGTACAATTTTGAATAGGGAGAGCAATAAAGTGATCAATCATTATTGTTTACTTTTCATCACTAACGTTAATGTGTCTTTGTCTTGTAGTGATAGGAAAGATAATTTGCATTTAATATATATATATATGTTGAACTGAAAACACCATCAGGACTTTATCGTGATATCCATTGGAACATATGACATACCAAGTGAGAAATAACAATTTTTTTTTATTATTCTATCAATATTATTTGATCAATAATATTAGCAACAAGCAGAAAATTAAGATTCAAAATCTACCATAATACTTTATCGTTGCATCAAGAAAAACTTAATAATGGAAATTCACAAATTCTTAAACCTTGCTCCGATACCACATGTAAGCAATAATCTATAATTTCATGTTCAATAACAATTACATCAAGAACATGAAAAGGATCTTTAGAATTCATGAGTTTCACATAAACATACCTTTATCCATAATTGCGGAAGATCTTTATTGGTAGAATGCTTTCGTAGATTCTTTGGGGAAGATCCTTTAATGACAGAATACTTTCTCAAAGTCTTGACCCTTTCTTTCTTGTATCTTCTTGATAGGGATTAGATACAACTCTCATGGGCAGACAATGATGGTATTTTGTTTTCTAGATATCTCTATTATTAGAAAACTAAACCACTACGTTTACTATAACTGCACCTATCAACAGTTATCTTTTAATATAACTGCATATCTTAATAGTTATCTTTTTAATACGTTTAAGATAATTATTTCATTAATAATTATCCTTTAATAACTTCCCTTTATAACCAATTATCTTTATGCCCTTTATTCATTAAATCAAATAACATTTATTTAAATGAGCCACAATGATAAATCTTACATATCACATATAAAGTCATTTGTTTTCATCACATAAGAGATTAAATAAAGCACATCTTGGAACACAAATAAAGTTGAAGTCTATCCAAACTTCTTTTTTTATCCTTTATTAGCTAGATGGTGAGAATAGAAGGGAATTAATAAGAAAAATTGTAATTTACATAAGTTTTTACAAAATATTTAAATAACAAAGCAAGATGAAAGAGAAGAGACAAAGAGAATTTGTGATAAACTAATTTATGCAAGGAAGAGATAAACTAAAATATTGTAAAAAAAATAAATTTAGTTAGAATGAAATTACAGTCTAAAATATTTCTAAGTTGTTACTTAATAATAAATTATTATACATGTTGTTCATTTTATTATAATTATTTTAATTTTTTTAGAGTAATTTCTTTTTAATTGTTAGTTAAAAAAATTTAATATTCATAATACATATAAATTAAAATTATTAGAGAATCTTTATTAGGAATTTTTTTTATGAAATAACAACAATTGCACTAGAATAGGGGATTGAATAGTATCTTAATAAAAATAATAACTTTTTAAAACTTTTAACATAGATATAGATAGAAATGTATATGTTTGGTAAGTCATCCATAGGAAAAAAAAATAGATTTTAATAAACCCAAGTTTGATCGTCTAATGATGGACCAAGATAGAGTCTTTAAACACAATTTTTCAAGAAACTATTTGGTATGAAAAGAATGACATAAAATGCTTAATAAATTATTAAGGGAAGAAGTAGAAATACTTGATTTATATTAGTTCACTCAATTTGAGTTACGCTCATTTTTCCTTTACACAACACTAAAAGATTCCACAAATCAAAACTTGATTACAAAATAAGTATTTTGACCTGTCACTCCTGGATATACAAGTATTCTTAATATCATTTTAGACACTATCTTAGACTCTTCTTGAATCTAAGAATCTCAACTATTATTTAACACTAAGTCACTTCTGACTTTTACAAATAATAGTTTGAATGAATACAAGTATTCAATAACACTCTGAGTGAATAAACAAATAAAGTTGAAATACAAGACAACTTTACTTAGCAAAGAATAAACAAATAAAAGCTTTAAATCAATTGTTCAATGATTTCAGCAGAGTTTTGCTTCAGAGATATTCTGCTTTTCTCGTAATGATTTTTTTTCCACATTTTGTTTGGATAGATACTGCCTTTATAGACATCAATGAAAGATCTATTACGAGATCAATGTCAATTCCTTCAAAGGACCATTGTCTCACAATGGGAGATGAGACTATGTGGCATTCATTGATTCACGAGACTATGCGTAGAAGTAAAGACAGCTACATGTGCTCTTTGTACTCAATGAAAGCGACCCATGAGAATAGGAATATTCTGTGTAGGTCTTCTATTCTCTTCTATTTTGTTATTTTCTTAAATTCAAATGTTAATAATTCAAAAAAAGAGAGACAAACTTAAAATTCAAGAAAGAAAGAATACATGTACTTCCTTTTACGGTTATTACAACTAGTATACGAGTCTCATACTGACTGGACATGTGTGGTAATAATACACATTGTATAATACTAGTTTTTATCACGAATGAATGCTTTTGGTTTTAGTGCGTTGGACGCTATTTAATATTTAACATAACATCGTCCTCTTGAGTGTGGACGATATATGTAGATAATAGATAAGTCCCTTGATAATGTTGATCTTGCTTACTTGTCATAAACTCATTAAAATATCAATAATTTATTTTTATAGTTAATTATCAAAATTCAAGATAGATGTGAAAAGTGGTTTTCCATAGGTAACATTTTTTGGGTTGCTTAAACATAAACAATAATAATAAAACAACGGTTCTTTACATTTGTTTTCCCGTTAGAGCTAGCCTAGTTGGCAGGAGGCGTTCCTTAACCGTAAGTTCGGTTGCTTGCAGGAAATACGGTTGCTTATGGAATGTTTGAGAGAGTGAGGGAGAAAGAAAGAAATGTAAAGACTTTTTTAATAAATAATTTTAATATAAAATAATAATAAGCACCCAGTTTAAGATCTGAACCCATTGAAGGAAAATTTAAGTAAAATTCTTAGATGCTCTGATAGTATATGGGATCATTAAAATTCACTAAGATACTCATTAACCAACTCAGCTATAAAGTTGCTCTTATATAATTCGTTGCATTAAAATATAATAAGTCAATTATTAACGACTATTTGATAGAGTCCTTCACGCACAGCATAAGTAGGAGCACAAGGAAGAAAACACAAAACTTTCTTCCCCATGCTTTATTTTTTGACAAAATAAATCAGGTGACAACCAAGGAGCATCAAAGTCAAACATAGTGCTGAACTTAGGCATAATAAAATGCTTGAAAGGAAAGCAACACCAACCCATGTTTAGAGGCGCAGGCTACGTTGGTGAAGTAGGTGAATTTGTTTGGTGATCAAAGAAAAAGTAACCGGTTATATTAAGTATTTTCTGTATTTTGATTTACTTTAATATTTATCATTAAGTAACCGGTTATTTTAATATTTATTCTTTAACAGGGATTAACGAAGTTGAAAGAGGTAGCGACTGAAGCTTTGACAATGGACTCAATCAACAAGTGAGTCAAGCCAAACACACCTCTATCACTCTCAAGAAACTTTGCGCCACCTCTACCTGATTCCACACTCATCATTTCTTTCTATTGTAATTTCAATGTTTATTGTCCAGCATTCGAAACAAATTTCAATAATAGTTATAGTAAATGTTGTGGTGTAACTAGTCATAGTCTTTTGAATATTTACTTCAAAGCCTAAGGTGTGTTTTTATTACTTCAAAGCCAAGGATGCTAGGTTTAACCTTAGATTGACCGTGCACATATTCTTATGCACATTTTGTGAGAAGTAAGAATTTAGAGCTCAACAATCCTTTGGGGACCGGCCTCCTGAAAAACCAAACACACAAAAAATGCCTAGGGAGGGTTGCAAATGGGCCATTACAAAAATTATCATGATTAGATGCCTGCATGAATAATTTTTGTTTATGGGGAAGGGATCGTGCTTCCTTTATTTATTGAAACTACTAGGATTCTGAACTATTGTCTCTCAATCATTAGGATGGAAGAATATGGAAAGCACGAGGATTTGCTACTTGTGGAATAAACGTGATGTGATGTAAGCTCAAGAGTAATCAAAGTCCAAGTTCCGATGTGGCGGTGAGGTGTTCACTGTCGTGATGCAATGTGATATTTGGGAAGAGAATTCTGGCAAGAATGTCTTTTAAAGGGCGGTGGTTATTTCATTATGAGTGAGTGAGTAAAACTTCCCCTAATTCATGGGACATAGGTCCTTTTAGTCTCTTATGCTGATTCGGCCTCTTGGACCTTGTCATTAGATATGACCTATTGGGCCTTGCCTCATTTCCTTATGGGATAAGCTACATACACCATTCAAATTCATTCTACATCATTAGTGTAATAGTGCATTTCCCAATTTACTCTTGTGTATTTAATTTTAAAAACTTCTCATTTTCTCATTTTCTCTTCTCCTCCCTCCGTTGTGTTTTCTCTTCTCCTCCGTTGCTTCTATTGCGGCGTGCCCGTGCTTCCTAAATCGTTTCATTCCTTTCGTTCTCCCTTTGATCTGTGGTGGCATTGCTTGGTGGCGTGTTCTATGGTTGGTGTCGGCACTGATGAGGTCAGTTTTGTTGGTTTTGGTTCGTGAAAGGGAGAAGGAGACGCCATACGGATTCGGTAATCCGTGAACCTAATATGGATTGGCGAATCCATATATACCATATAGATTGGCCTGATTTGTATATATCATACGGATTGGCCAATCCGTATGAGAATTTTTTGTTAAAAAATGGTTTTTAAATAATTAGGAACATATTTTTTCAATTTTTATCCATATATTGATGATTGTGTGTGCTTTTTTACATGTGATTGGTGAGTATGCTTGTGAATGAAACTTTGTTCAACCGGTTGTAGGATGCTTTTGTTAGAATTGGACTTGATTGGTAAGTATGCTTGTGAATCAAACTTGTTCAACCGGTTGCAGGATGCTTTTGTTTAGAATTGGACTTGATTTGTGAGTATGCTTGTGAATGAAACTTGTTCAACCGGTTGTAGGATGCTTTTGTTAGAATTGGACTTGATTGGTGAGTATGCTTGTGAATGAAACTTGTTCAACCGGTTGTAGGATGCTTTTGTTAGAATTGGACTTGATTGGTGAGTATGCTTATGAAAAATTTGTTCAACCGGTTGTAGGATGTTTTTGTGAGAATTGGACTTGATTTGTGAGTATGCTTATAAATTAAACTTGTTCAACTGGTTGTAGGATGTTTTTGTTAGAATTGGACTTGATTGGTGAGTATGCTTGTGAATCAAACTATGTATGTGGTTTGGTCTGAAGTGATAGTCTAACATGTAAACAAATGTTGTACAGATTATGGCTAGGACTAGAGGAGGAATGCATCGACCTGTTGGAAGAGTTGTCGACCGAGGAGGGGGTACAAATTTCAGCCATAACAAAGACGAAGCCCCTGAGCGGCGTAGGCCGACAGCATCCGTTCATCAAGAAAGGGCGGGTGTTAGTGTTCTTGAGGATCCTCCAGTTGAGGAACCACATTTAGAGACTAATGTACCTACGACAGATGATGTTGGTACTGAATCTTTTCCAGGAGGTCCAGAAGATTGTTTGGTGTTGACTGATTACGCCGATCATGTGGCTGTTAAAGTCTGGGCAGGAGAGGTATTTATATCATGAATTACATGTACTTTAGGATAATATGTTTGCTTCTGAGTCATCGTAAACCATGTCTTCATGTATTTATTGCAGGAACGTGCAGAGCTAAAGTTGGCTTCCCATGGACGTAAGGTTATTAAATTCGGGAAGCTTGCTGCTGAGATTGAAGGCTTAGTGGTTGCTACTGGTCTAGTCCGTTGATACATTGCTCAGTGGAGACTGGAGATCGGGGATTGATGTCTACATTTGTAGAGAGATGACACGTTGAGACTTCCAGTTTTCATCTGCCTGTAGGTGAATTCACAGTTACGTTGGATGATGTCGCATCCCTTTTGCATATCCCTGTCATGGAAGTGTTCCACTTCTAAGAGCAGATTGACGTTGGCGAGGCTATTACATTGTTGGTGGAGTTACTGCATGTCACTGTCGATGAAGTTGAAGCTGAGACGACACCGTGCCACGATGAATATGTTCGATTGTCATGGCTGCGAGAGTTGTATTTTGGGATGTGTGAGTCTAGGTAGTAGACATTAGCAGCCAGGGCATATCTGTTGCATCTTGTTGGCTGCATTTTGTTTGCTAACTAGAGTGCGACACATATAGGTGTTCAGTTCTTAGCAGCTTTTCGTGACATGGATCAATCTGCAGGATTTGCTTGGGGTGCAAGTGCTCTCGTGCATATGTATGAAAATTTGAATTATGCATATAAACACCACGAAAAACATCTGGCTGGATACATTACTTTATTACAGGTAATCTTGTGTGGGGGGGGAGTCTGTTATGCTTTTGAATTATTACTGACTTTAATCGTTTCAATTTGTAGTGCTGGATATATGAGCATTTTCCCTTTGTAGGCAATGTGGTTGCAGACGATGACTATGAAGAGACGTAACTGCGTGCCTGCTGCTGGAAGAGTGCGAAGGCCTTACCATTGGCAACTTATCATGCCCGTATAGATAGGTTGAGAGCTGATGATATCTGTTGGACACCGTATGCGGAGCATCGTGCCCATAGGGATGTTGAGGCAATTAGTTTATTTTCTGGTTTCATTAGATGGGGTCCTATCATTGTTAGGTATTTTCCAGAGAGGGTAGTAAGGTAGTTTGGTCAAATTCAACAAATTCCAGAGATGTGCATGTCGAATCTCCCCTCCACTGAAGATGTTGATGGTCGATGGGTACACTTCTCGGAATACCTTATACCAACCGGTGACTTGGTACATTATCCAAGTCATTGTTGCTAGATATATGGAGTGTATCCATCGTATCTCACATCTATTTATGACTTCGACACAGTATGCACAGCACCGTACACATGTTCGACCTGGGCCCATTACTGATTCAGTTCCTCCCCCTGCACTAGATGTGCCTCCCCATGCATCAGATGTTACTCTGGAAGACCAGGCGCCAGCATATGCAATGGTAAAAAGATTACTATTTGTTTATTTATGCGTTATCAGATTTTATTAATTTGGTAATAAATTATTTTTTAATTATAATTTCAGTCTGTTTGCCAACGGCTGGCTGAAGACTTGCAAGCCTTCATCGATGACAACATCGTTATAGAGGGCACCAAAGCATATTCTAGGATGCAACAGCTGTTGCTTCTAGCCCGTGGTGTCAGGGACCACGACATTGTCTATACTCGAGGAAGACGTCCAAGAGATGCACAACGGAGGTGACTTTGAGTAGCCCATTTTTCATTTATGTAGTGAAAATCGCACTATTGTTTTATGTTTTTTCACGTTAGCGAAACTTGCTTATTTATAATTATATATTGATAAAGTTATGCAATTAAATAGTTTATGCATTCTTCATATATTTCTACATATCTCGTAAGTCAACATGTTGAGTGTGCAACTTCATACATTAGTATACATTTGCATTCTACCAATGTAATGATTGGGCCAATATTGTGCTTCTTTGGTACAGTTATTAGCCCACAAGAACGCGGTCAATGACAAAGAACAACTGTCTGTTAAAGAAACCTGTTTCATACAATAAAATCACCCAAATCAGAAGTTTGACAGATTTGTCTACTTCCATAAGATAAAACAGTTAATGTAATACCTGAACGAAGTGCTTACCAAAAACGTGACCAATGCACATAATGCGATGAACTTGAGGATCTCTAGGAGGTTGGCTTCTTAGAGGGAAGAACGTCATACTTTGCTGAAGTGAAAGAGAGACTACAACGACGTTATATCTTGATGCAATTACATGACCCACACCCGTAATATCAATCCACTTATCCATAGTAACCTGTAAAAAATAGTTAATGAAATAAGACGGGTATATTGGCTTGTTAGTAAACCCACATGATGATTAAACCTAACGATGTTTTACCTTAGACAATCCATCAACTAGTAGGGATCACTTCAAGGTTTTAAATCTATGTACCCCACCAAACAAGACTATATATCCATCAGTCCATTTTGCAAGTTCTTTGAGCAAATGATTGCGTACCAAAGACCAATATTCTTCACCATAACTTAATACGGCAGCAATTACACGATATCCACAGTTGCCATCAGCTTTGACATTGGTGATATTCGAGATAAACTTCTGCATAAATGGATGAAATTGATCTCGCATTGGAACCATCCCGTGTTGCATCAGAACATCAGAGGAGGAAATGGACTGTTTGGAGTCGAACAACTATTTTGCACTGAATGTAACTCGTCTACATACTCAAAGTAACACGGGTCCCTTCTCGTTGACATTTCATGTTTTGTCATCTTCTTTGGAGCACCTTTAGGTTTTACCTTATCAGGGGGATGGCACATGGAATTTGAATCAGGGTACGCAATTTCTTTAAACTTACTCTTTATTGTCATTTTGCCACACAAATCAACCTTTCAAAACGGTTGGATATGACTTCCATCTATTTAGTTATGGTGACGTCGAATTCATGCATCCTTCATCTGAAAAGTTTAATCTTCGCCAAAAAAGATGAACGGTGTTAAATGGAATGCTCTCAATCACATACTTAGCTAGCTCACACGCACAAGACAAACCATGTGTTGTTCTCATAACACATCCACAACGAGAAGGATTTTTTCCCTGCATAATGGACTCACTCATACTCAGCAGCAATTTGGTTTAGCACGTGCCTGGACACCATGCCAACAAGTCTCTTGTATAAAGTTATTTTAAAAACATGCCCTACCACATGTGTGCTTTTCTCCAAAGATACCTTGATGTCGGTATGTTGCAAGGTGATCATATTGTTCATGGCATCCCAAACAGTGCATAAGTCTCCAAGAATATTCTGCAGTAGCCACTTTAAGGTCTAATAGGCAGACTCCACCCTGCAGTGTATAAAATCAATTAATTTGAAAGACAATAAACTTATGGAAATGTCAAATTAAGCAATGACAAATAACAAACTTACCTATTTGTTTTTGTATTTCCAAAATGCATAACTTTGTTTGTCCACGCTGTGACAAATTTTCTTTGTGAGGATTCAAGCAAGTGTCATTCACGTAATCAACAAACGCAGGCCATGGTGCACATGCAACATTAAACTTCATAAGACAATCATCATATTGCTTCTCATTAGCACAGTCAACAAAACTTCCCCATGCTTCCATCACATAATCCTATGCATGATGCTGCCTAACATAAGTTTTACATTTTGCCTTCACATTCTTGTCAATGTGAAACGACATAATAAATTGGTTGATTATGAAAAAAACAGTTTTCACAGCACTCATCAATGTTGAATCTCTATCGGTAACAATCACCTTTGGAAAAAATTCACTTTTCAAAAAAATTTCTCTAAACTGTTCAAGGGCCCAGACAACATTGTTTATGCGTTCAGCCTCTAAATAAACAAATGCAGCTGAAAATGTCATTCCAGTTAGTGTGAAACCAATAATGTCAAGTAAAGGAAGTTTGTATCTATTTGTTTTGTAGGTACTGTCTATCAAAAACACCATATGATATGCATTGCTCAGTTGTACTGCATCTGGATGTGCCCAAAACAAGTCACGTACAACATTTTCATCCTTTAATCAATGCCAATGAATATACATGTCACGTTTAAGAAGTTTCATTAGTTGTTGCATTTCAGTGTTATTGCCTCTTGTATGCATCCGGTATGTATATCTTGCATTGTATATTTGCTTCAAACTTGTAACATTATCGACATTGTGATCCTTCAAAGTTAGAAGAATATTTTTTGGTTTCACCATCGACCTTGACATATCAGCAACAATGATCTTCTCCTCCTCAGTTATTCGACCAGCATATGGGTGTCCACAAAATGACTTAGCCAAAACATGATTATGATTGCCACATATCAGCTTCACCATCCACCCTTGACCTCCCGGGATTGGTTTACCCCGCAGCTTAGAAGGACACTCACATTTTCAAGTGCTAATGGTTGAAGGTGTCAAACCTTTTTTCCATGGTCTATACTTTCCACTCCTTTCACAACCAATTAACACAAATGATGTCCTTCCTATTTTTCCAGTTTTTATATCACTCTTCATTATAACCGCTACAAAACCATTCCCAAATGCAACCGTACGAGCCCATTTCAATACCGCATCACGGGATTCAAACACCTACACAAATAAATAATTCATATTTAATGTTCTAAATTATATCATTTAACAACTTTAACTACATTCAAATTCACATAATTACCTCATTCGTTTGGAACGCTACAGAACAATCAATTAAACAATCATTGTTTTCAAATGCATCAGGGTCTGCTCCAATGTCTTCATTCATATTAATGTCTTTAGACATTATACTGTCATACATCTACTCATCGTTGTCCATCCTAACAAACACAAAATTAATTTAACATAGACATAACCATGTGGAAGGCAATAATAACACTTTGTGGTCCTTCATACGGTGACCAATAAATTTTACAGAACGAATGCCTGATACACCATGTGGAAGGGTAAAATGACATTGACAACACTATGACGAATGCTACAAAAACACTTTGTGGTCCTTTATACGGTGGCCAATAAATTTGACATAACACATGCCTGCTACACCATGTGGAAGACTTAAATGTCAGTCAAAATTGACAAGATTATGCACCATATCAATAAAAGACAAATTTGAATAATTAACATTGGATTCCAAACAAGCCTTTATCAGAAAGATCACACCACTATAAATAATACAAAACACCCTTAACACAATCACACATTCTCACACAACATACCTCCGCAAACGAAATTCAATCTCACTACTATAGCGTTCTTAGGAGAAACAAGCAGTCAAACCATTGCTAACTCCGAATTAGTATTCATTTTTCCAAATGGATCAATCAAACACAATCAAACTGGTGTTTCTTTTCAATGTCCTACTCTAATACCAATGCGAGTTCCTAATGAGTGTTCTTTTCAGACACTCAAGAGTAGGATGCACAACACGCTTATGCTAACCAATGACCAATTTGTTGATGAAATCTACTATCGACAACCATCCTTACATGCAGGTCAACAATACTTTTTTTCATTCTCTGCAACTCACAAATGATGATGATGTTTGCTCAATGTTAATGTGCAATGAGCAAATGTCAACTGTTGGCCCTATAGAAATATTATGTACCATCAATAGAACACCCGATGCTATACTAAATCTATTAATATCCACCATCGTCCTCATACATGATGCATTGCTATATTACAACAGCAAGTGAAACATACCACGACAAGCCAATTTTGTGGGTTATTCTTTCCCAGGAACAAATCTAATAAGATTTGAAATTCCTTCAGAATGCAACATTGAAACACTCAAGGATGTCATCAAGCAAGTTGCGCCTGTAGGGGTTCCTCCTAATGGAATTCACAACTCACAGGTGGTAAGAAAATTATTTTTTCGACAGCCAGCCCATGCAAAATATTCTGACTACACAATCGAATATCACATAATAGAGTTGATAACGATGAGGACGTGTTAAAGATGCTAGCAGAATCCAACTATTAGAAACGTTATTGTCCAATACAAATTTTAGCTATTTTTAACAAACCAGTTACCCAACAAGACCTAATAACCGATCAACATGTGCCAATAATCGATGCATGATGCTCACTAGAATGATCCTCACTAGAATGTTAGCAGATGTTTCGCATGATGCTCACAAGAATGATTCAAATGGAAGAAGAAGACATGTCCGTTGCACAACATCTTTCAAACTATGCTTACTTTGGTTATTTTCGTATTTAAAATGTTATTGTTAGAATGTTCCATTATTTTCATTTTATTAAGTAATTTTTTTTTCATCTTTGTCTCTCTGTCTCTCATATCAATTACGGTTATTTTGCGTGTTTTTAATTATTATTATGTGCAAGTACATGTATTTAAATATCAATTATAATTAACTTGTCCTTATTCATATTCTTTAATTTTATTATTTTCAAATTAAATTCTTTATTTATTTATTATTATCTTTAAACAAAAGTTAAATTTTTATATTTACTCAATCAAATAATTTAAAAAATTAAACTCAACTAATTAAACATTTTTTACAACATTTTTTTATTTTTTATTTTAAGCTTTACGGATTGTGTAATCTGTATGAGTCATACAGATTACACAATCCGTATGACTCATACGGATTACCTAATCCGTAACATTCATGCATGCACCATTTTATTACGGATTCGGTCATTCGTGTAATCCTTACGGATTACCTAATCCGTAAGGCGAATAAACGTAAATCATACCTCTCCAGCGACGACGAACAGCGACCAACCGCTCCACTCCGACGAAGCAACGGCGTAAACAACAACCAAAAACCACCTCCAGCAATGAACCAGCTAAAATGGACTTCAAAGCAGTGCTATATACTCCTTTGGTTTGTCAGCTCAAATGGACGTCAAAGCAGCTAAAATGGACTTCATAATTTATGTCCTTTTCACCAAGGGTATTTATGAAATTTCAAAAAAATCAAATGGTGTAAGAGAAAAAGGAATGGTGTATGAAGCACACCCCTTTCCTTATTATTTGTGGGATTTTTCTTTTGGGCCTTTTCATAATGGGCTAGCCCGTTGCCTAGATGTATACTATAACAAAAAGTATTTGAAATATTTTTTATTTGATATATTTGAGATTACAATTTTTTGTTATAATTTCAATGTGAAAGTGCATTTCACGTACATTGATATTAGCACGTTGTAAGATGAGGATGAGTTCCTTTGGAGTGAGAAAACTAGAGCACTGATGTGTGCCTTTTGGAAGCTTCAAAGTTTTGAACACCAAGTTCCATAATATATATATATATATATATATATATATATATATATATATATATATATAATGTGTCAATTGAAATTGAAGTATCAAAGGTGTGTTGGTGTCCAGATCACATAATTCAAAAGTTGTGTTGGTTGGTGGATCACATTATCCAAAAATTGTGTTAGTGTTGGAACAGCCAATTCGAAAGGCTATAGATAATCTGGAAAATGTATTATAGAATACTAGTTTTGCAATACGTTTGTTATATTATGGAATAGGTATTCCATAATACGTTTTCTAAATTACCTATTGTTAAGTCAAAATACATTTATGTCTTAAGACGAATCAAGACTCATAATTATTTTGATTAAATATAAGTAAATACAAATGTTAAAAGCTACATCTTGTATGATATCAGAACATGCTTCGCGAGCCTGTGTCTGAAGTATTATATGATAGTTAGCTAAAAGTCATGATCTGATAAAACATTTAAGACTTTATTTAATACCATGTGTCTGAGATCTATTTTAATAAGACATTCTCCTAGGATCTGTCAAATCCTATGAAGGATAGATGAAGTTCAAGATCTGAAAATCAAAAGACGTGCATACTTGCTCTGATGCAAAAGGAAGTGGTTTCATGCTGAAGTGTTCAACACGGTAGCTAAGAAGAGTGTTTCCAGCATGAAGAAGTATGTGCATTTAATGGAAGACCTATAAATACCAGAAGCTTTAAAGACATGAAGAAGCAATTGAAGCACTCACATTCAAAATTCTTTATGTAAAAAGCTCTCTGTTTTGACATGCATATCCTTAAATAAATTCTGAATTTTTTGAAAAAGATGAGACACTGATAGGTTTTCTTGAGACCTATGAATCTTTTGATAAGTTTTTCCATAGTTGACCAGTTTGACCCTAAATGATTATTTCTTTTTGGTCCTTGAACTATATTGTGTGAACCATTGATGTGAGGAAAAAAAAGGGAACTAATGTATATTGTAGTTTGTGCTACTGAATAAATCCAAACTCCTTCTCTCAAGTGAAATAAAAAACAAAAAGGGGTTGATGAAAAAAAATGTTTTCCTAAAGAAATAAAATGAGAGAAGGAAAAAAAAGATCAAAAGTTTAAGTGAAAAAAGGGTGCAAAAATAGATAATAGTTCCCCTGCTTTCTGAGTGTTTTAATATGATTGAGCGAAGCCCTATGTTAGCATGTTCTTTAGTACCTACCTTACATTACATGTCTAACCCCATTACAACCTAATATGTCTGTTTTTCTTAATTTTTTAGATTTACCTGAGTTGAGTTGATTGATCTATAGAATTGTGAACTTGTTCATTGAAATGTGATCTTGAGTGTCACTGTCTATTTGTATAACACTAAAAGATGGTTAGTAGAGTGAACTTGAAGCTCTTTAAGACTGTTTGTGTGTTGATTATAAGTCTAATGGATTCCTGAGTTAATTTCTAATGCCTCAATGTGTTAGTTTTTACTTTTGAATAAATGGAGATTTCTGATACGTGAGTTTTGACTTGATAGAATTTGTTTTGATTAGAGAAGGAGAGCAATTTCTTGAGGACAAACAATGCTCAAGTGTAGGGAGGTTGATAAACCACTTTTGTAGTGATATTTTGTGAGTTTTTGTTCCATTTGCATACATTTTCTTAATAGAACTCAAGTTTGTATGCTAGTTTCATATTGTAGAAGCATAACCGCTCAATTAAGAGAAAAGAGTGGACATTTGCGCATTTACCTAAAAATTTGAAGATTCTATCACTTGATCACGCCCGTAGTACATCCAACATGATCGTGGTGATCATAACTGCCTTGATAATATGATGGCATCCCTTTGTCATTAGCGTCAACCTTTAACGACGGTCATTACAGTCGTCGTCACATCATGATGGACATAATCAATTCATCCCGCTTCAAGACTTCAATGTCATAGTTTTTAATTATAGTTGTGGTGAAATTCAACACGACCGTAATGCGCCTCAAATGAGTTTGTATTTTTAGGAAGCTATAAATAGGAGATTTTAAATCTAAAATGGACCTTTTGTCATTTTTTGCGAATTAAATAACAGATTTTAGGATTTTTTTTAGGTTTGTAATTGACAATTATAATGCATATTTGGACTGGATGTGTATTTCAAGTAACAGAACATTGTTTTTTGTTTCGATGATATTTTTATTCATGAGTCACATTACGAGATTTTTGTTCATAGTTTTAAAATTAAAGTAATGTACATTATACTTTTTTAATTACTTTCCATATATTTTTTTTATGTTTGGTAATTATAATGCATACTTGGACATAGTATATTATTTATTATGGAAATTTATGAATTATTATATTAGAAAATTTGGACAAAGCTTATTTTGAATGAGCTGCAAATGCAAGTTATTTATAAGGTTAACCATAATTGATAGGATAATTTGACCTGCATTGTTCGAGAGATTTATCCATGTATTAAAAAAAAAAAAAGAAATTTTTTCACTTTACTGAATTTGATGTTTACAAAAGATAACCTTTGTGAATTCATATATTTAATTTGTTTCAAATTTAAAATTGTTCTTTTAATGTATTTTACTTTTTATCTTATTGAATCCTTATTGACTAAACCTACTATTTACAGACTATACCTGCACACATTATGAACGGTTTCATTCCATTGTATTAAGATATTTTATTTGACACTACAACAAATTTCAGGTCTTCATGTGTTTATCTATTAGTTATATTATTAAATTATTAAAAGGGAAATTATAAAATTATTACTTTTAATTTTTTGAAAAATACTTAAAAATATATTTGTTAACTTTTCATATTTTTAATTAACTGTGTAGTTTCTTTATTTATTCTTTATTCTATATTATTGTTGCAAGTAAAGTCTAAGCTTGTTTTTTTATACTCTCTTCATCCTAAAATAAGCGTCATTGTTTTATAAAAAGATAATAAATAAATAAAATAAAAAGATAATTTTATAAAACTAACCTTATTATTAATATTATATTAAAAAGTTATTGTGACACTTATTAAGGATATTAGTGAGAGAAAAATAATTAATATAAGATTGAAAGTACCACACACATCTAGAGACTGAAGTTAAATATGCATCATAATGCATTTGTGTTCATGAAAATGTATATAATTGTGTGATTATGGTACAAATGATTTGACACGGGTAATGACATATCCTCCTTATCTTTATATTATATGTAAATGTGGTGAGATGTATCTCACTTTCTTTCTTGTTTGTATTACATGTGTGTTAGATCTGTTAGTTAATTTAGAATTGGAATATATATAATTGCACAAGGGTCAGAATCTGAGTAATTAAGAGGAATAATATAATCTACTACAACTGTACAAAAAACAAATTAAATAGAACCTGTATGATAAGTATAAATCAGACAAGATGCAAAGAGATGAAAAGATCCGAGCCCAACAATGTTGTCTCCTTAAGACAATTTGTTCCCTCCAATTGATGCCAAAGGTTGATGAACAATTGTCTCCTAGGATAGAACGGATCAACGTCTGAAGATTGATGGCACTTCAAATCAACAGCCGAAACGAACAAAGCTAATGCTTGAGGAATCAGAGAGTTATGTGATATGGAAAATGCACTAGTATCTAAGCGAGAATATCAGAAAAGATTAACTATCAAAACTCTATCAGTTTTTTCTACTTCCTATTTTGTGACTGTCCCTGTGTCTATTTATAGACAACAAACAACCCTGGTGAAGAGTTGCCGGTAAACCATCGCGACTCTTGGCGATGAACCATCGTAACCGTTAGTTATCGGAGCGGTTGAGAGTAGTTATTTTTCTAACATTTCCCAAGAGCAGTTAGGAGTAGTTATTATTTTGAATTGTTAACCGCCTCTTATTCATAACCCATGGAGTTTAAACAAAAACTCCAACATTCCCCCACATGAATAAGAGATCAATTCAACATGACTAAATGCATATGAATATGTATGCAAGTGTGATTCCTCGGCGAGAAACAATTGCATCGAGATAGGTAGGGGTTACCTTTGAACCTTCTCTAGTGTAAACCTATCGGGTATACTAGGTCAATCAGTGGTCGTGATGCCTTGAACCGTCGACCTTTATGGTGTATACCGAGACAATAGAAGACACACAATTGCTTCTCTAGCATTGCTCGTCCTCATTGTTGTGTCCATTTTAGCCGTGGACACCTTCTTGGTTCTGTAAGTGTTGTAGAGAATCGGCCTTTTTAAGTTCTCATTGAAGCGGCCCTCACTTCACACTCACATAGGTGATTTCTTGTGATATACCTCCACATACATCATCTGAACACATCAGATTAAGAAACCATTAAAAGCCGTTATGCTTACCCTCATATACACTGTATTGTCATAGGAATGAGTATGAGTTTAAAAACTCCACAG
>PYAF01001182.1:437718-480806 GCA_007407185.1 Glycine tomentella
TTTTCCTGTGCTTCCTTGTCAATCCTTCTTTCATCGACCTTCATCTGTTCCAGGTATCTTTCTGCCCTCTTCTTTCCTTTACCGTTTTTGCAATTCTTTACATTTCGTCTTATTCTGCACAAACCCTGAGTGTCAATCTCTTCTGCACATTTTTTCCATCTTCACATTCCCCAGTTTTTGTTCCTTCTTTCTCCTTCATCATGAAATACACCCCTGAGCAAGAAGAGGAAATCCGCAAATCGGTTACCCCCCGTGCTGCATTCTGGCTTTATGGTTTGCCCATCCCTGAAGAGGAAAAAAAGAAATTCCTACTTCGTGCCCCTTCTGGTCCAGGCAATTCCAAAGCCCCTACCCCAAAACCTCTCATCCCTTCCAAATTAGGTCCAAAGCCTCCCAATCCTTCTAGGTTAGGGTCTTCTAGCTTGGGGTCATCATCATGTCAAAGGTCGGCAATACTTGCCTCTGAATCTAGGGCCTCTGAACCTAGGGCACCTCCTAGGGCTTCCATTTCTTCAAGTAATGCCCTTTCAGATGATTCTGAAACCTACCCTGTACCCGAGCCGGGTTTCAAAATTCAATATGAGCATTGCTCAAAGTGTATTGAGGAATTCATGTACCTGGCCAACATGGATTTTAATAGAGAAGCTAACGAGTTGTTGGATCGATGTCGCCATAACCCCATCTGGGTTCCCAAACCTCCTTCCAAAGAAATCACTACTCCACCACCCCAGTCGGATTTCAATACTGGGGTGCTGGCCTCTGTCGAAGAGTCTACTATATCAACTCCGACCTCTTCTCAACCCAGTCCCTTGATGATTCTCCTTCCA
This sequence comes from Glycine tomentella, assembly GCA_007407185.1. Classification (NCBI taxonomy): domain Eukaryota; kingdom Viridiplantae; phylum Streptophyta; class Magnoliopsida; order Fabales; family Fabaceae; genus Glycine; species Glycine tomentella. The sequence continues at coordinate 438,546 of PYAF01001182.1, forward strand.
GGTACTTTACTAATTGTTTCTTTTCATTGTCATAGGTAGCTATGGACCCGTCCGTCGCCAGAATCGTTGAAGAATCCGCAACCGGGTCTCATTCCCAAACTCTCTCTCCTGCTCTGACAGGTAGGTTTCCCTGGGTTGCTCATGAGGTGTTGCAACACACCTCGGTGATGAGTTCCGAGGACCTTGCATCCCTCCCCCTTAGGGACCAAGAGGGTTTTCATGTTTGTCTTCCCCGTCCGGGTGAGCCTGTATGCTCTATCCGAGAGGGTAATGACCCTGACTTCTTCTTATTTTATAAAGACATAATCACTCGGTTGGGAGTCCGTCTTCCCTTTACCGACTTCCAAATGCGGGTGCTAGAGCACTTGCAAGTCGCTCCTTCTCAAATTCACCCGAATGGCTGGGCTTTCATGCAGGCCTTCGAGATTCTTTGTCAGAAACTAGAGGTTTCCTGCACTTATTCTTTATTCTTTTATTTTTTCTCCGTCCAAACCAACCGATCAGGCAAAGAACCTGCCGACCGGAAAGGGTGGACCTCTTTCCGGGGTCGCAAAGACCGCCAGTCTGACCATCGGCTTTTCTCTATTATTGCTGAATCTTTTAAAGGTTTTAAAGACAAATTTTTCAAAGTTGTTGCCGAACCCGGCCAACATCCATTTTTTTCTAAATCTGAGTCTTCCTCGGGATCATGGAAGTTCCCTTTATATTGGACTTCTACCCATCATGATCTTCCTTCTGCTGCTTATCGAACCGACGAGACTCGGTTGTCGGATTCGGATTCTTCTTCCGCGGTTAGCATATTAGCATACAAAGCCTCAAAAAGCTTGGCTCCCATAGCCTATTATATTCATTGTGGTCAGTTTGAATTGCTTCTGAAAATTGTCATTGCAAATATTTAATACTGGTCTTGACATTTATTTTACTATTGTGCAGCGACCGAGATGAACACAAACCCTGCCCCCCGGCCAGCACATCTTGAAGCCCTAAAGCTCCGGAGAAAGCGAAGACAAACCGAGGACAAGGGCCGAAAGGCGGCCGACGAACCTCGGTCGTCCCCTGTTCTTGCCGAGCCCATCGCTGAGGCTCCTTCAGCCCCCCTTCCTCCTTCTCCGATGGCCGAGGCACCCAGTGACGTCCCTGATGAGCCCATGGCCGACGTCGTTGCTGAAGCCCCGGCCGCTACTGCTGCTACCCGGGTGCCTGAGCCTCCCGAGGAGCACATCCAACTGTCCTCTCGAACTTTCTGGGACCGAGGTGTGACCCAGGATCTTTTCCATGTTCTCCGGGCCCCTAAGAGATATTCTGACTTGGTTCCCATTAGCGACCCTGAAAAAAAGGAGTTGAGCGCGCTGGAGTTGGCCTGCCATAAGACCGCCACCTTGCTTGGGAACTTTGTATCTTTAAACAAAAAAGCTTGCAAGGTGGCCGCCGAGCTTGAGGCTTCCGAGAATGAGGTCCGGCGGCTTCAACAGGAACTGGATCTTGCTCGGGAAAATGTTGCCACCTCAACTAAAGTAATGGAGGCATCCCGAGCGGAAGCCAATGAGGCTCAAGAGTCAGTGGCTAGGCTGACTGCCGAGCTCGAAGCTGCCCGGGCCCAGCTAGAAGCTTTTCGGGCGGAGCTGGAAGCTTCTCGGGCGGAAGCTGAGTCCTCCCGAGCTGATGCGGCCAAGTTCAAGGAATCTGCAGCCTTTTACCGGGGTCGGGCCGCTGAAGCTGCTGTGCAGTACAAGGAGTTGCTGGCCTTAAACGATAAGAAGACCAAGGACGCGGATGAAGCCTTTCATGAACTTATGTTTGTCCAATCCCAGCTTGCTCAGTCTTCCAAAGCTTCCTTCAATAATGCCTTGGCCCAAGTTCGCTTCCTCAACCCTGGTGTCCAACTGAACACCGAGGGGATGCACTTCAAATCATATGTTGGGAATGGTCAGCTTTTGACTATTTCTGATAGTGAAGAGGAAGAGCCGAGCTCAGTAGATACGCCCGAGGAGAATCCAGGTCCGAGCGGCGGTGGGAACTGAAGGGCCGGGATGCCGGTTTTATTTGTATTTCCTTTTTCTGAACAATTTACTGCATACTTTCATAGAATAACTATTTTGCACAATTAAGTAATATTCGTCGGCTTTTATCAGTCATAATTTACCGTTTATTCCTTCCGTGTATTGGCTCCAACGGCCAAGTACTTTTTATCTTGTTGGTTCTTTCTTGCATAACGGCTCCAACGGCCGAGTATCTTTTATCTTGACTCCTCGGTCGGGACTCAAGTACTTTACTTCCGTAAGTCGGCTTCTATGGCCAAGTATTTTTGACTCCGACTCGTCAGTCGGGATTTAAATATTTCATCTTCGGCTCCTATGGCCGAGTACATTGTTTAATCCGAATCATTAGTCGGCATTATGGGATCATGTTCCCATCTCAACAACTGTTAAATGTATTCGCAACATTAACCCGTAGATGTAATTCTTTCAGAAGAATCTGATGATTCATCTAGATTAAATAGTTACGTCGGCTTGATCAAGACCGAGTTAATACAGAACAACGGCTGAGCGCTCAAATATGTGCACAGTAATATTCCTTGCATTAAGGATTCCATTAATAATTCATGATCTCAATTACAGATTTGCGCGGGTTTTTCTTTCCCGGTTCACATAATCAATTGATGAGAAAAAACATGAAAATTTGCACTATAGTTTGTGATCTTCAAAATAGACTTGCGCGGGTTCTATGTTCCCGGTTCACAAAATCTAATGGAAATCACACTAATCCCATGATCCCAATGACGGGCCCAATGGCCAACTAAAGGGAAACACATGGCGTCCATGATTCCGATGACGGACTTAAAGCCGACTAAAGGGAAACACATGGTGAAGTTTCATGATCCCTATGACCGACTAGAAGCCAACTAAAGGAAAACACATGGACTTTCTTGGCTGCACCTAGTCAGCTGTAGTATTTCTTCAACTTGTCTGCGTTCTAAGTCCGTTTGACTTGCATGTCGTTCAAGGTTTCCAACAAGTATGCTCCTTGTCCAAGATTTTGGACAACTCGGTACGGTCCTTCCCAGTTTGCTGCTAGCTTCCCATCTCGGGCGTTCTTGTTTCCAATGTCCGTTCGGCATAACACGAGATCGTCCTTTTCAAAGGACCTCGGTTTTACTTTTTTCTTAAACCTTTGGGCCAATTTGCTCTTTTGATGGAGATCTCGGCGATGGGCAGCAGCGCGGACTTCTTCCACTAAATCCAGCTCGGCTGTCAGCGCAGCATCATTGTCATTCTCCGGAGATACATGCTGCCTCCTCCACGATGTTTGGCCGATCTCCACTGGGATCATGACTTCACAGCCATAAGTCATCCTGAATGGGGTTTCTCCGGTGGCCGTTTGGGCCGTAGTTCTGTAAGCCCAAAGCACATAATAGAGTTGCTCGACCCAGTTCGGGCTGGCTTCGTTCATTCTTTTCTTCAACCCTTCGAGGATGACTTTATTTGCTGCCTCTGCTTGGCCGTTAGATTGTGGGTGTTCCACTGAGGCGAAGTGGTGCTTGATATGGAGGTCGGTCATCATTGCTTTGAACGTGCTGTCGGCAAATTGTGTCCCATTGTCGGTAACGATTTCTGTCGGGATTCCGAACCTCGCTATTATGCTCCGTTCCAAGAACTTTTGAACGCGGGCCGAGGTGATGGTGGACAACGGCTCGGCCTCAATCTACTTGGTAAAATAGTCAACGGCCACTATTAGCCATCTCATTTGACCTTCTGTAGCCTTAAATGGCCCCAGCAGGTCCATGCCCCATTTGTAAAATGGCCACGGCGCAGTGATCAAGCTGAGCTCGGACGGGGGAATCCACACTATCTTCGCATGTCTTTGGCAACTATCACATTTTTTAACATGCTCCGCTGCGTCGGCCATCATGGTTGGCCAAAAATATCCTGCACGAAGAGCTTTCAGTGCCAAAGCTCTTGCCCCCATGTGTTGTCCGTTGATCCCTTCATGTATTTCTGAGAGCACATACTCGGCTTAGTTTGAGCTTAGACATAATAATAATGGAGTATGTAAACCTCGGCGGTATAGTTCTCCGTCAAGGATCACATACATAGCCGCCTCCCGGGTCAATTTCTTCGCCTCTAGCTCCTCATCTGGGACGATTCCTTGCTCCAAATAGTTAATGATAGGCCTCCTCCAGTCCTCGGCAATTAATACGACCATGATGCATGCCGGCTGAGCAAGCTCTTGTTGTATAACCGACCTGTGGTTTCCCGCCCCTTTCGTACTAGCCAACTTTGATAGGATATCGGCTCGGGCGTTCTCCTCCCTTGGGATATGGGTGACCATTACTTCATCAAAATCTGCCATCATCTCCTTTACTTTGACCAGATATTTGGCAAGTAAAGGGCCCTTGGTTTGATATCTGCCCCCGGTCTGTGCGAAAACCAGCTGCAAGTCAGTAAAAACGTTGACCCTTGTCGCTCCCTGCTCCTTGACCTGCTTCAATCCTGCAATCAAAGCTTCGTATTCCGCTTGATTATTAGAAGTCGGAAAATTGAGCTGAAGGGACTGCTCAAGGGATACTCCATCGGGATTTTCAACAATGACCCCGGCTCCGCTTCCCTTTGCATTATACGAGCCGTCGACATAGACTTTCCATAGCTTATCCTTCTGTTGAGTGGTTGACGTCGGGGTCAGCTCTATTATGAAGTCGGCCAATGCTTGTGACTTGATTGCGTGGTGGGCTTCGTACTGAATGTCGAACTCGGACAACTGGATAGCCCAGTTCATCATCCTTCCTGCCAAATCCGGCTTGTGCAACACTTGTCGGATGGGTTGATTCGTCTGTACGACGACGGTATGGCTCTGAAAGTACGGGCGAAGTCTCTTTGCTGTGGTGAGTAGAGCAAAGGCCACTTTTTCGAGCTTCTGGTATCGCAATTCTGAGTTTTTTAGAGCTCGGCTTACAAAATACACTGGGAGCTGAGTCTTGTCTACTTCCCTAACCAAGACGGCACTGATGGCTTCTTCGCCGACCAAGAGATACAAGATAAGCGTCTCCCCCGACTCTGGCTTTGACAATACTGGGGGTGAGGCCAAGCATGTTTTGATCTGTTGAAACGCCTCCTCGCACGCCGAATTCCATCCGATCTTTGCTTCTTTCTTTAATAACTTGAAGAAAGGAAGAGCTTTCTCCGCAGACCTTGGTAAGAATCGGGTTAGGGCCGCCATCCTTCCCGTCAATTGCTGAACCTCTTTCTTGTTGGTCGGGAACTGCATATCCAGGACGGCCTTGCATTTATCCGGATTTGCCTCTATTCCCCTATGGGTCAGCATAAAACGCAGAAATTTCCCGGCCTTTACCCCGAATGCACACTTCAGCGGGTTCAGCCGTATGTTGTGCTGCCGCAATCTCTGGAAGGTTTCTTCCAAATCCTGAATGTGGTCCCCGGTCACCGATGTCTTCGTGATCATATCGTCGATGTACACTTCTATGTTCCGCCCGATTTGATCCGAGAATACCTTGTTCATCATCCGCTGGTAAGTCGCCCCTGCATTTTTCAAGCCGAAAGGCATGACATCATAACAATAGTTAGCATCAATACCTCAGAATGCTGTTTTTTCTCTGTCATCGGGATGCATGGGTATCTGGTTATACCCCGAATAGGCATCCATAAAAGACAACAGCTGGAAACCTGCCGAGTTATCTACAAGCTGATCGATGCTTGGCATTGGGTACGAGTCTTTGGGACAGACTTTATTCAAGTCGGTGTAGTCAACGCAAACTCGCCATTTCCCATTGGGCTTCTTCACTATTACTACGTTGGAGAGCCACGTCGTATACTGGATTTCTCTGATGAACCCAGCCTCTAGCAATTCTTCAATGTGCTTGGTCAACGCCTGTCTTCTGTCCGGGCCGAGCTTTCTGTTCTTCTGTTCTACAGGCTTAGAGCCGGGATACATTGCCAGCTTGTGGCAGCAGAAGGTAGGCTTGATCCCCGGTATCTCGGATGCCTTCCAAGCAAAGACATCCTGATTTTCCTTCAGGCATCGAATCAATCTGCCCTTGTTCTCTGGATCGCACTGCTTGCCTATCTTGGTAATCTGTCCCGGGGAAACGCCGATCTGGACATCTTCAAGCTCATCCACCGGCTCTGGTCTCCATTCCTCGACATCCCGTAGGTCCAATTCTACTAGATTGACTGGCTTCCGGGATGGATGAGCCTCGGCCCCGGATCCCCTCTGCTCTCCTTGCCAAATTCGAGGTGGGGATGATGGGCCACCCTCCGTTTCCCTGATCGTGTTGTAGTAACACTGCCGGGATTCTCGCTGATCTCCGCAAATCGTGATGACTTTGCCGAGGTGCCCTATCATCTTCATCTTCTGATGCTTGGTGGACATCAGAATATCCCACTTGTGAAGTGTGGGTCTTCCCAAGATAATGTTGTATGGTGACGGGAATTCACCGACGGTGAATGTCACCCTCTCTGACCTGAAGCCCTCCTTCGTCCCCAGTGTTAGCTGGACGTCAATTGCCCCTTTTAAGCCAGTACCTTCTCCATTGAAACCATACAGCATGGTTTGACACGGCCTCAGGTCCTCCTCCTTCAAATTCATCTTTTTGAAGGCGCTCCAGTTAATAATGTCGGCCGAACTGCCGTTGTCGACAATTATCCTTTTGACCCGAAAATTGGCAACGGTTCTTGTTATGACGAGGCCGTCTTCATGTCCGGGTACCACTCCCTTCAAGTCTTCTTCGGTAAAATAAATCAATGGGGGTGTGTCTTTTTTGCTATTCCCACCGCCGGTTTCCTTGAACTTCGGCCTATCCCTCACTGACATTACCTCCTTGAGGTACTTCTTCCGCTGATTGACCGTGTCGCCTCCTCCCCCCAATCCTCCTGTGATGACGTTGCATTCGAACTCGGGCTCTGGGAACTCGTCATCCTTCTTGCTCTTCTTGTCGTCCCGTGGTTTATTCTCCTGTTGGGCTTTCCTCTTGGCTTGGTGCCCCTGGGTTCGAATTACGTATTACGTCCCGAAGTTACGAATGGTCCTCGGCGGCAGTGAGTGGAACCAAGTCTGGGCAACCCCGGTTAAGGTCGTAGCGAAGATCCGAGATATAATTGGTTCGTCAATTCCACGAACGCACATCTGCATATCGAACTCGTCGATATGCACTTGTGGATCTTGGCTCCCGTCGTATTTGTTCAAGAAAGAACCGTCGAAATCTTCCAAAAATGGGGCATTTATTATACGGTCAACGAATGGGCTATTATTTTGGTGGCCCTGGCTATACTTCCTCCTGTATGTGTCATCGCCTTGACCGGGATGACGGACGATCTCTCCCGTCGGTCTCTCCTCCGCGGCATGTTCAGGCGTCATGGCCGACGACGAGCGGTGAGCCTCGTGTTGTGAACGAGACGTTCTTCCCCGCTCGGAGTGGTCGACAGACTCTCTCTGGTCGGTCCCGGCTGTTCGGGCCGACGTTGCTGGCCTCGATCTCCTAGTTGTTGCATGGTCGGCTTCTGCATGATCCTCCGTGTGGTCGGTACTTTGCCGACGCTCCTCTCCTCGCCTTTCGTCGGCGTTTTGCCGACGTTCTTCTTCCCGTCTTCTGTTGTCGCGATCCTCCAACTGAGCAATCAGCCGCTGGATGTCTTCTTGGCGTTGGAGTTCATAACGCTTCTCCAGATTCTCCATTCGAGCCAATAATGACTGGAGAGCATTATGAATGAAGCGTTGTGACGCTTTAGAGTTCTCTTGTGCTGCCGGTGTGCTGGCCGGCTCATGAGTTGCAGGTCCCGCACGAGATGAAGCTGTGTGGGACAATGCGTCTTCTGCCACCACATTCTCCGGATTCGGATCCCTGGGTGGGTCTTCACGTCTGATATTCCGGTGTCTTCTGGTATTAGCCATTGAGAGATGGTGGGATTCGAAATTTATCGTCCCCACAGACGGCGTCACTGTTCTTCTTGGTGAGAACAGAAATGTCCAACAAGTGGTGTTGGATGATTTGATGTATGATCAAACTCTCTCTCTCTTAAGAAACTTATGGGGATGAAGCAACTTAAGGAAGAAGATCACAGCAAAGTAACACGGCACGATGGGGGGGTGCGGTGTGTGCTTGTGTGAAAGGAAGAGAGTCAGATGAAAGTATGTATACCTTTCACCTTGGAGTAAGCTGTATTTATAGGATTTTACCTGGACCTTGTTGGCCGAACGGTTGAGCCCAATATCTTCTTCCTTGATATGCGAAGATACTGGTAACCGGAAGATAACAGTCATATCTCCTATCTTTGGGTGGTTATTTTATGAAGATGATAACAAACTGATAAAGATTTGAATATTTAACGGAAAGAAAGATAACAATATCTTTTATCCGTAACAAAAATAAAATAGACTAAAAATGACATTAATAAAAAAAAAATAAACAACGAAACTTTACCTTAACTACATAGAAATGAAGTATACACCGTTTAATTTTCAAGTTTTCAACATCAAAGTTCTTGAAACTTTGAACAAAGTCTAGTAAAAAAAACTTTCGAAGTCCAGCCCTAACTTCAGCCAAAGCGTGTTTTTTTTAATACAATCTAAAGTTTAATTACTAAATTTACATAATTATTATACTAAATTTACATAATTATTATACTGTATTGATCTAAAAAATATTTTTTTCTTTGATCTATATTTAACATTATTCCTCAATCATGAACGGTACTTATCTCCGTTTCATGTCTTTCGCAATATCCTTATACTCTTTTTGCAATATATGAAAATAAATCATGCATCTCAATTACAAAGAAAGAACATTACAAATTAATTTATACCGCATAATAGTTGCTTTCAAAATTGGGATACAATTTTAAACTTTGGTTTAATAACTCACGACATGAAATATGTCACATTAAATTTATCAACATGAAAATTATTGAATCCCATCAATTTTCGAACCTTATTAGTTATGCATACATAATATAATAATTTAAAATTTACATAACTATTAATAAGTCTATACGGGATAATAAATCTTTAAAGTTTCAAAATTAAATATTTTCTTTTAAAAAATAAATATTTAAAAGATAAAGGATGAAAACTCTTTTAAAATTGCATAACTCTTTATAAACCTTAAAAAGGTTGAGATGATTGTAGCAACTTTCATGGACACCCACAGTTTTTGTCTCACTCCAAAATGATGCAATCAAATACGCGTCTTTGCAAATTGTGAGTCAAGTCAAGATAGGTCCTGTTCCCTCCGAAATGGTGCGATCAAGTATGTGACTTTGTAAATTGCGAGTCAAGCCAGGATAAGTGCTTTTCTCTCCAATACTACTGCACATTATCCTTTAACAATATTTTTTTAATACTTCATAAAAATATTACTAAATATTTTTTATAACATTAAAATATCATCAAATATAAATAAATATTATTAATATATTTTTGTGAAATTTTATTAAATGTTGTCTATAATTTATATTGTCACAAAAATTTAGTAAAATGTCACAAAAATATATTAATATCATTTATTTATATTTGACAATATTTTTAAAATATTGCCAAAAAATTTAACAGCATTTATAGCAAACATCAAGCTTAAAATACATGTATAATTATGCAATCAAATATGTGACTATACAAATTGGGAGTCAAGATGAGTTTCATAACCACCGTGATAAATACATCTAGTTTGAATAATTTTTGTATAAAATTCACTGAAAAAGCAATTAGAAATAAAATAAGTTAATTTTTCTATAAATTAAAAAGTTAGTTTTGAATTATTAGAAATATTATTTTATTTTATTTATATTTTCTTGTCATATAAAAAATTATTTAAAAAATATATCCAAAATAATCTATAGTTTGGTGCTTCAATATTTTGCAATATTGCTCTATGATATTGTTGCTTGATTTATCTTCTCACAAATATTTAACATATAACACATATAAAGAGAATTTAATGACACACACATTAACCCTTTTCTTTTAAAGGAGTGGAACGAAATAAAAAGAGAAATATGATAGAAATGTTAAAATTCTACTATTCATTTGAGAATAAATGAGAAGGTGAGGATTTATTTTTGGCAAGACACCTTTCTCCAAATTGTCATGATATAGGCAGGAAATGGTTTCCCTCTTTTTCAATTTTTGGCTTTAATTTCTTAAAATATTTTTTAGTAAAGAAAAATATTTTTAAAAATAATAAATAGGTTTTATGTTAATTAAGAAGTAATGAATTAAAAAATTCAATTTTTAATTAATACGGTATAATTTTTTATATAGATTTATATATTTCTTTTCAATCCCTATTATATTTCAATTATCCAAACACGCAAAGAGAGATTTCTTCATATATTTCGTGCAAGTAGACTTATGCATCCATGCATCCACAAAACTCTTAATGTATCCTATATATTTCATTTATGCAGGGATGGCTATTTTCATATAATCCATTCTGGGCACAAATGAAGGTTATATTCATTATATTTGACCTCCCAACTGTATTGCTTGTTTTCACAACAAGCCTTAGAATAAGCAAAATTTGTCCTAGATCTGGCTATGTGTGCAAACCATTTGTTCTGCCTTAGTTTATTTTTGTTGTTGTGTGCAAGGATTTCAATTATATTAAGCTCCATCAATATTTATGGTTTTTTCAAGTAAAACATAATTGTTGCTTTGAATCTCCATTATGCATCGAAACTGTAACTAGCAATCCGCTTAATACTTTCGTTTTTCATTTTGTTTCCACCGCCTGTGTAACATGATGACTTGAATCACCCATGTATACTTATGTGGATAGATGTGTTTGTTAATTTACCTATATAATACCAAAAAATAAATATTTACCTAAATAATACATACAATAAATCATTTATATGGATGATAAAAACATTGTGTAAGATAAAATTAAAAATAGAAAGGATTCGGTCTTATACATACGCGCGAGGAAAGTAATTAAAAAAAAAAAAGAAATCGGTTCTTCCTAAACCGATTTTTTATTTGTATATTTTTTCTTCTCCAAAAAATGTAATTTACAAATCCATTTCTGAAATCTATTTCTAAATTAGGTTTTTTTACACGTGTTATGAAATTGGTTCTTGAATTTTATAATGTGAGTATTTTTTTCAAAACAATGTTATGAAATTAGTTGTTCATGAATTGATTTCATATCGTATTTTTTAAAAATTTTAAATTATCTATATTTATATTTAGGTTGTTTAAACTGAAAATAATTTGTAATTTGAGAATACTTTGTATTCTTTTTGTTATTTTTTAATTTATTTTTATATTATTGAATTTTTTTTTAAAAGTGAGAATACTTTATAGTTTTGGGATCCACTTTTTTAAAAGAAAGACATGAATGAAATTAAATAAAATATTTAGAAACTCTTGTATGCATTTGGGGGGTGCACATGCTTCTCTTTGTAAGTTTGTTATGTACCTCTCCAAAAAAAAAAATTAAAATATTGTTTTTTAAAAAAATTACGAAATTATAGTCGTTTTCAATGTATTTACGAATCTATAACAACAAGTCGTAACAAGTCGCGCCCCACACAGGCACAACTGGAGTTGAGTCACGTCCCCCAGGCGTGACTGGTCACGCCCCACCCAGGCGCGACTCTGCAGGCAGTCACACCCCCCAGGCATGACTCTACAGCCAATCACACCCCCACCAGGAGCGACTTTGCTCCCCCTATATATATATATATCCCAAATTCACTATTTAACTTCATTTTTTAACTTCTACCTCTCTCTAGCACTTTGCTCTGACTTCTCTCTAGTTTTCTGATTGAATTCGAGGCTTTATGCTGTGAAACTCTGTCAGTCAAGTAAGTGCTCGAATATCTGCTTTTTTAATTACATGAAATATATTATATTATTGTCTTAGAAAATTGTTATTGATCTAGGAAATTGTTAGTGACTTATATTATAAATAGTTACTTGAAACATATTTTAGCGATATAGTTAGTTAGTTGTAACATGTTTATTGGTTTATTATTAGTTAATGGCCCAGGTTATGATTAAGGACCTACCTAAGACATACATAATCAATTTTTAAAAATAATTTTTATTTCAAATTAAATAAATTATGATAATATGGTTATAAAATTTTAGCGATATAGTTAGTTAGTTGTAATATGTTTATTTGCTTAGAATATTATTAGTTAGTGACCTAGGTTATGATTAAGGAGATACCTAAGACATACATAATCAATTTTTATTTTTTATTTCAAATTTAAATAAATTATGATAATATGATTATAAAATTTTAGCGATATAGTTAGTTAGTTGTAATATGTTTATTGGCTTAGAATATTATTAGTTAGTGACCAAGGTTATGATTAAGGACCTACCTATGACTTACATAATCAATTTTTATTTTTATTTCAAATTAAATAAATTATGATAATATGATTATAAAATATGTAGCATATTATTATGGCCGAGTCATCGTCATCTAAGTGACCTCGTTCTGGATCTCACCATGAGCCTCAGCCTACTGATCCCACAACGCATGTTCTTCCCGGACCATATAGATGGGATATACTTAGGAGGCGCAGACAACGCACTCATACTTCACAGGCTGTTTGGAACGAGGAAACACAAAGAGAGCTAAAGATTCATCGTGGAGGTAGACCTAGTGGTGGACCCCAACCCGACGATATTCCAGACCTAGTCACATAGAATTTGACTCAGGCTGGTTTCATACATGTTGCTCACATGCGATATATGCATGTATCCATTTATGAATATTGTTATGTTTAATGTGTTGAAATTAGTGTATTTTGAACTTATAAATTGATAATGGGCCTATATTTTTCAGATTGATGCTGGCCTTATCAGTGCTATGGTTGAGCGGTGGAGGCCAGAGACACATACATGGGATGCAGCTGCTGGTCACCCTCAGAATATGATATATTACGACAGATCGAGGGGGGAGCATAGTAGGATGTCGCTACATCGCCTTACTTGGTGGTGATTTTGCTGATATTGGTTCATATAGCTGGGGGTCTGGGGTTCTAGCAAACTTGTTTAAGCAATTGTGTGAATATGCAATTGACTCCTATATATGTTTTAATTGTGTAGGTGATTTGGCAACCTTATCAAGATTACGATTTCTTGGGTGCATCTCCTGACACACAACATTTGTGGATGGCTAGAACACCTATTATTTATTTTCACATTGCTGAGTATGTGCAGCCTGATAGATGCATGAGGCAATTTGGACGAGATCAACCAATACCTCACAAGCCTGGAAAATTGAAAGGTGTGCATGATTATACCCTTCGAGGTAAACCCTAAGAAAATTAGACTCATGCTAAGGAAATTCATAGACAGATGGAATAGGAGAGTTCAACATGTTGAAGTGCCTCCTGAAATACATGGTCTTATGTCACCCAACCATGAGTACATGGTTTGATATAGACTTTCCGGCAAGTGATATGTGACAAAGCGGGCTGCCAAATTAGGACGTTGTGTAAGTTATTTACTCAAAATCATTTTTTTTACTATTATGTTATATTTTTGTTTATGTATATCTGTTGTGATTTATAGGTTGATGGTTTGGAGAATTTGTATTTTGTCACCATGACTGGCAATTTTCGAATCACACTTTGGAATATGTACACGAGGAAGTAGGTCGCCTGATTGCTATTTTTAGAGAGTTCGCTCGGGTGGAAGAGGCAGGTCCAAAGGCACCCCTGACCCAGCTTCTGGAGGAGCCACATTTGTCCATCGACATTGGGCATCGTACGAGAGAGGGTCGAGGGATAGGACATCGTCGCCGACCTATTGCACCAGTTCCTGAGCCTATTTATGCACCCAGGCCACCCATGGGTGAATGGTTTAGGCCACCCTTCATAGGTCATGAATACGGTTTTCAGCAGACATTTCACGAGACTACCCAGGCGGAGGCTCATACATATTATCAGCCAGAGGGCCCACCGATGGACACGCAGAGCCAGCCGGTGTATCATGCTAGTCCAGTAGCCATGGCATCCGGGGATCAGGCAGGGAGCAGTAGTTAGGGGCCTAAGTCGTGGGATGATATAGTTATTGAGGACATGTATAACCAAATAGATTTTTCACCACACCAGTCAGACCATCGTCCAGAGCTTTCGGTCGAGGACACTCCAACTCCATATCATGTGCCACCACCTGCTCCTGCTCCACAGTATTCGCAAGGACGTGGTAGATGCAGATTGCCAGATCATCAGCACGTCATCAGCAGTGGCCTCTGGCTTCGTAGACTTTATATTTGGTATTTGTTATTTGTCATGGATTATGTTATGTACAATGTTTATCGTTGTTACTTATTACGAACTATGTTATTTGTTATGGACTGTGTTAAAACGTAAAGCAACAAACAACAAAATAGTGAACCTCAAAGACAGTCAGTTATGAAATATAACAACATAAAGAAAATATTAACATATCGAAAATAAAATCATGAGGTAGATGGACGACTAGGACCATTTCGATGATTATGACCAGGTAACTGACTCAGACAAATTTGTTGTCATATGCCCATACCTTCGTCCCTCTACATCATATGCACATGTCCACTTTTCCTTGGGGATGTTATCAATCCAGTTTGCAACCTCAGGACTCACATCACAAAAACGTGCCAAGGCTACCTCAAACTCGATCATAGAAGGATTATAACCTGCATACAAATTTAAAAACATTAAAATTCATTAATACATGCAAAATTGGAAGATGAAATTGTTAACCATACCTAAATTCAATGCCGCTCTCTTCAAATTTTCATTTCTGAACTTTTGATTAAAATTGCTAGGAATATGATGAAAGAAAAAACACATGGTATGCATGCGGTGGCCAATAAATTTGACAAGACACATGCCTGCTACACCATGTGGAACTGTAAAATGACATTGTACAACACTATGACGAATGCAATTAAGACACTTTGTGATCCTCCACACGGTAGCCAATAAATTTGACAGAATGCATGCTTGCTATAGCATATGGAACTGTAAAATGACATTGACAACACTATGACGATAGGAGCTGAGTCACGCCTCATCCAGGCACGACTGGTCACGCCCCACATAGGCGCGACTTTGCACCCTTATATATACCCCATTAACATAACCACACACTCCCACACAACATACCTCTGCAAACAAAATTCAATCTCAATAGTATGAAATTCTTAGGTGAAACAAGCTCTTAAACCATTACTAATTCCAAATTAGCATTCATTTTTCCAAATGGATCAATCATACACAACCAAATTGGTGTTTCTTTTCAATGTCCTACTCCAATACCAATGCGAGTTCCTAATGAGTGTTCTTTTCAGTCACTCAAGAGTAGAATGCACAACACCCTTCTGCTCACCAATGACCAATCTATGCATGAAATCTACTATCGATAACCATCCATCAATACAGGTCAGCAATATTTTTTTCATTCTCTGCAACTGAAAAATGATGATGATGTTTGCACAATGTTAATGTGTCATGAAAAACACCCGTGTGTTGGTCCTATAGAATTATTATGTATCATCAGCAGAACACTCGATGGTATACTCAACCTACTTCGATCCACCATCACTCATACTCATGATGCAATGTTGTATTACAACGACAAGTGGAAGATACCACGACTAGACAATTTTTTGGGTTTCTCCTTTACTGGAACAAATCCAATAAGATTTCAAATTCCTTTCTGATGCAATATCGAAACACTCAAGGATATAATCAAGCAAGTTGCGCCCCTAGGAGTTCCCCCTTATGGAATTCACGAATCACAGGTGGTCAGACAATTGTTCTTCTGACAACCAGGTCATGCAAAATATTCAGAAAAATTAATCAAATATGAAATAATACAATGAAAAAATGATGAAGATGTATTAAAGGTGTTAGTAGAATCTAATTACTGGAAACGTTTCTGTCCAATAGAAATTTTAGCTATTTTTAACAAACAATAATCCAACTCCTGGAAGAAGACATGTCCGCTGCACAACATCTTTCAAATTATGATTAGTTTCCTTATTTTCATGTTTCAATTGTTATTGTTAGTACGTTTCGTTATTTTCATTTTTTAATGTTCTGCTTTTTGTGTTTGTCTCTCTAAATGTTATTGTTTGTACGTTCTGTTATTTTATTAGGTTTCTATGATTATGTTTATCTATGTAATTGTTAATATTTTTTGTTGTTTTAATGTTTTAATTTCATCGTATAATATAACTGAGATGAGTGGTTTCACTGGAAGGTTGGTTTCTTTTCAAGGTAGAAAAGAAGAAAAAAAATAAAAAATATCCAAAATAAAAGAAAGTCAAAAGAAAAGAAAAGATCAAAAACAAATGACGATTATGAAATATAACAACATAAAGAAAACATTGACAACAACATAAAGAAATCATGAGGTAGATGGACGACTAGGACAATTTCGACGGTTATGACTAGGTAATCTACATATACCACACCTAATACGACTTTGACTAGCTTCAACTTCATCAATCTCATTGCGTATTCTAGTTGACTTTGGACGACCCTTTGCACGCAACTCCTTTTTATCAGGTATGACCACTAGATCTACACTAGGTGGAATAGCTTGGTCATTACCAATTGGATGCAATGGAAATGAGTACGCGTTTACCAGGTTTGTTGTAAGGAATACGTCATCCACATATTGTGTCGATGCCCGACGAACATGTAAAGCGGCTGTTGCGACATGACTACAAGGATACTTGAATACCTTAAATTTTCCACACTGACAAAACCGCTCAGGGAGGTTTACAGAATATGATTTCTCATAACCATCATCAACCTTAAATACAGTTTGTTCAACATTATATGTACGGACATAAAGACCAGTTGCATTGGACTCATTGGCCTTCAACATAACAACCACATTTTTGCAATGACGATGAGGACCTTGCAATTGCGTAGCAACCGATTGACCCCTGCATACAAAATATTCCACCAATCTGCTATATGTATGTTTAACCAAGGCGGTTATTGGCATGTTTCTTGCACCCTTTAAAACCCTGTTAACTGACTCAAACAAATTTTTGTCATATACCCATACTTTCGTTCCTCTACATCATATGCATGTGTCCACTTTTCCTTTGGGATGTTATCAATCTAGTTTGCAACCTCAGAGCTCACAACATCACGAAACGTGCCAAGGCTAACTCAAAACCGATTATAGAAGGAGTATAACTTGCAAACAAATTTAGTAACATTAAAATTCATGAAAACATGCAAAATTGGAAGATAAAGTTGTTAACCAAACCTAAATTCAATACTACTCTCTTCAAATTTTCATTTCTGAAGTTTTGATTAAAATTGTTAGCAATGTGACGAAGGCAAAACACATGATATGCATGTGGTGGCTGCCACCCGCGGTGCCTCTCAACTGTAGATAATATGCTTCGGTGCCGATCAAAAATAAGACAAATATTTGTCTTCTTTGTAACATGAGCGCGAATGTTATCCAGAAAGTATTTTCAAGCTTCCAACGTCTCACCCTCAATAATAGCAAATGCAAGTGGCAAACATTCATTATTTTTATCCTAAGCTGTGGCAATCAACAATTTTCTTTTGTACTTGCCATATAAATGAGTGTCATCAATTTGACTAACTAGTTGACAAAAATTGAAATCCTCGCAACATTGTCTGAAGGTCCAAAAAATGGGTGAAAACACACGTTTTCCATGAACTATTCTATGAGCCACATAATAATCTTTTGTTTGAAGATGATAAACAGAACCTGGTGAAAAGAGAAGCATATAGTCACACCACCTAGGCAAAAATGTGTATGATTCCTCCCAATCACCGTAGATAATTGTCATTACTTTTTGCTTTGCATATCATGCCTTTCTATATGAAACTTTGTATCCATAGGAATGGGTTACCCTCTCATGCACTAGTCCAATTGAACATGATGGATCATGCTTTATCATCCCTAACAATAAAAAATGTAACGTTAACATTAATAATAATAATAAAATCATTAATTCTCATAATTATCATGTCATCCAATAATGTACCTACTACGAGTGAAGCAACAACATAAACATCAAGTTGTTTGTGGTCCTAGGAAATGTGATCATTCAAGCAATTGTGATCCCCGCCCCATTTGGTAACCATCCATCTTACACTATACGCTGATTTTATTACCCTAACCTTCCACGGACAATTCTGGTCATGCGCACGACATTTCAAGCTTAACTTTGTAGGTGTGCTTTCAGCCACAATAGCTTCTTGATGCTACTTCATGAGGTTCATCTTGATTTCCATCCGCACCTCTTTTTTTGATGCAAATTCTTGTTTAACAAACAACTTATTCCCTAATATCCATGGACCCTCAACTGAACCAGAATCAGTGGTAGAATCTTGTTCACTCGGATGATCCCAATCAATGTATGTGTAATGTGGGATTCCATCCCAAAAAGTTACATTACCCTCACCTATATGTGCAAACTCCCATTATTATTACAAAAAAAAAGTACATAAAATGAAAAACAATACATATATGTAAATAAGTGTTGTTTGGTATCACACCTTCAGAATGTTGCGGTAACTGACACTCCCCCACATCTTCATGTGCTTGGATTTGAGACCCCCCACATCCTAATGTACTTGTATTTGGATTGCGCTTCTACCATCATCCTCATCATTGTCCAAAGCATTAGCATTCTCGACAAGAAGACAATCTTCCATTGCGATATTTTCATCATCGTCATCGTCAATATCGTCATCCATAATTCAAGTAGGGTCATTTTCATCTTCCATAAACAAATTAACAAGTGGAACAACAAATGCTGATGTATTATGGGAAGAATTGAAATCAACTGACGTCATTGGTAAATCGACATCCTCTGCTTCAACACTATCCACGTACAACTCTAAGAAATATTTCATTGATTGGTTGAAGAATTATCCTATTACCATTTCTATGTCTTCGTCGTCTACTACTTGCATGCTAATATATTTATCATCGCACCATATTCTTGCAGTGACCATAGTGATAGATTGATTACCTTTGAGAACTAATTTTTGACAGTTTTGTTGATGCAATTCGTCAATAATTGAGTTGCGCTTGATACGTGTTGGCCTTTTCTCACCTTCAAAAATAACACCACGTCGGCCCTCAACTTTCCTACCATTATAATATAGAACAATACGAAAAGAATCAGAATGTGTACACATTTATATATATATATATATATATAAAACCAAAAAGCACAACAAAAAGTATAAATAAGCAAATTTTGAGATATCTATGAGTAGAAAGATGATGAAGAAGAGTTGTGAAGAGTGTGAGAGGATATTAAGTTAAAATTGAGGGGAAATGACTGAAGGGACAAAGCCGCGCTTGGGGGGTGTGGGGGCGACACTGGCTGTAGAGTCGCACCTGGGTGGAGCGTGACGTAGCTCCAGCTGTGCATGTGTGGAGCGTGACTTGTTGCGTCCTGCTGGAACACGACTTGTTGGTATAGATTCGTAAATATATTGAAAACGACTATAAATTCATAATTATTTTTTAAAAAATAATATTTTAATTTTTTTTGCCTGTAAATATGATACAACACATAAGTAGAAAACAAAAAATGTGTTAATTGTCCATATGTTTTAGTCTATCAATTTAACAATAAAAATAAAGAATCACCAAAATATGTAAAGTTTAGTTGATTCTTTATTTTTAATGTTGCATATCTTTCCTATTATCATTCAGAAAAAAGAAGAAAAAAAACCTTTTCTTCTATTATTTGTATAAGGTGATTTGTATTGGTTAATTTTATAAGAACATATTATTTGTATTACTTACACACTGATGTTTTGAATTAAGCATATCTTATGCTTAAGTTAAGTATTTTTTATTAGTAAATTTTAGTTTATCCTTTTTTTATTAAAATTTAACATTTAAGATTAATTTTTTTGGGCATGCTTTAGTCGATTTTTTAGATTGGACTGTCCCTAGATGTATAGTTCAGTTGATTAAGTATGATACATAAGTTATAAAAGCAAATTAATATTTATCTTTCACTTCTACAAATAAATAAAAAACTTGTCGTCTATTATCTATTAAATTATATAAGGAATACTTTCAGTTTCTTGAGTTTTGAATTTGTCGAATCTGTGGTAGCTAGTATCGATTAACCTAAGGTTTTTTTTTTTTTTTTTTTTTTTTTTTTTTTTTTGAAGATCTTTTGACCTAAGTATGTAAAAGAGACTCGCTAGTTTCATTATTCCTCGAGGTGCATTGCTGGCTATTACGGGATTTGATTATTCACTCTCTAAATTTCCCCTTCTCGCATATATTTCACAATCTAAAATATATAGATGCAAAAGTAACACTGAAGCACAATATTATTACACAGAAGGACGAATAACTATATATAGCATGCTATAGCAAACTATAGGTAGCATGATGATTTATTTCATAAACATAAGCTAGCTATACATGTAGCAAATTAGAGCTAGCTAGTTTATTTTATCTATATATGTCATGGTAGGTGGCTTCACATTCTTCAACAGGCACAAACACACTTCTGACTCTTACAGGAGCCACTGAGTAAATTTTCTCCTCTCCTGCAAAGATAGTCACATTCACGATTGCCAGATGTGCCAATGCATGCACCAGAGAAGAAAGCACTAGGCTTCTCACAAGCCTCGGTCTGCACCACCATTTCCTCTGCAATTTTCAAAGGAATTAAACTATAGATTAAGCAATATATCACAAATATATTTGATGCGTATATCTAATTAATTTGATTAACTTATTTGAAAAATATTTTTTGTTAATATTACAAAAGAGTTAAACTAAAAGGAGACCTTTTTTTTCTATAAAGAAAAAAATAATTTCCAGATTACTATGCCTTTATTAGGCCTCTTTTAGATAAGCTTTTTTTATAAGTGCTCATCAGATAAGAAAATATGAAGGTTAAATGAAATAAGATAGGCTGGTATTTTTTTATTTTCTTTTAATAAATTACTTTTAAATGAAAAAACCTGTTTAATTAAATTTTTATAACGATTATATTTTTTTATAAAATGGAAACAATTTGATCATTGTTTTAATATTTCTCTCTCTCTCTCTCTCTCTCTCTCTCTATATATATATATATATATATATAAATAAATAAATGAAAAAAGCATTTGGAACTTACGAGCTGCAAATAGAGCAATGAGTATGAAGCAAAACCCAGCAAGTGATTTCCTCTCCATTGCAAATCTCTCCACTTTTTTTTTGAACTCAAAATACCTTAACTTCTATGATCTACTTGAAATCTGTTGGTCACAGTGCTGATAGGTGTGGCTATTTATGTATAGTGCCACTGCACTTGGAACTTGGAAGAGTATTCCCTCCAGTACCGTCTCTTGGTCAAAAATGATGGATAATTTAAGCCAGTAGAAGTTTAGCTAGTAATCTAGTCTGTGTGGAAAAGTGATCACAATAAGTACTATGCGACCCTAGTCAAAAAAAGATAAGGCACAGGGACCAACCCCTAACATTTTTCAATTATAAAATACTTTATTATAGAGTACTTCGTATTGAAGAGATAATTTTTTTAATAAAATATTTGAGTATCATTTTTTTTTATAAATCATAACGTTATTACTATCTTAAAAACCATAAAAAATTCTTCTCCTATTTTCTAACTATAGATGTGAAATCAAATTCTTCTTCAATAACTGTTGGCCACTATTGACATAAAATAATTTGCTAAGTAAATTTATTATAATTTAGTTTATTTTTATAATATAATTAATAGGATATGTTTGTAAAAATCATAGTTAATATATATATATATATATATTGATTTTATTATAAATTTACAAAGATTCATGATAACATGCATGTGAAAATGGTGATTAACATTTCTAATATTGAATCTGAAGAAAAATATTTAATTTATCTTTTGTGTAAATATAATTTTTAGATCATTTTGGAAAATACATATTTATACTAGTAAATGATATGGCACATGTTAAAGTATCATTTGGCTCTGAAAATGATCCATGACAAAGAGACACATGTACAAAACTATGTTTACATCAATTGACAAATTTCACCCCTGGACCACGTTTCCGATTAAACCAAAATAATTTATGCTTGCAATTGCATTTTCCTCTTGTTGCCTATATCAATGGAAACTTTGTTTTTGTTCACGACACGTGTTCATGATAAGTTTTGTATTTGTTTTTTTTTATTTATTTTATTTTCTTATGAGATTTTTCTAATGATATGACTAGTCCAATGTGATTTTCTCGTCATACTTTTCAAGGCTAATTTAATTTAAACTAGTGTAGTAAGTTAGTGTCTTATATGGGTGTTGAATTTTTAGTTTATAAATTTTTATATTTATTTAATTATATTATATGAATATTTTTAAAATATATTAATATAATTATAAATATGAATATATATATATATATAATTTTATATTAACACATACTTATATGTGGGAAGTACTATTCGATTACTTTCAATAATTAAGTTTATATTTTCCTTTATTAATTTTAAAATAAAAATAAAAAATTTCACATGTATTTGTGTTACATAATATGTAACGTTCTAGATTATATGTCATTTAAAATTTTGTTTGTGTTTTTTATTTGCTCGTGAATTAGAATAAAATTTCTAAAAAAAAATAAAAATTCACGAACGTAAGATAAAACTTTGGAAAAGATGCAAACAAAATATATGTTATACATACGAATATATAATTGGTTAAACAAATTCAAAATATAATATACAAAAACTTCATAAAGAAAAGCAACTCAACTAAGTAGCTCAACTGCTCAAGCAAGTAACTCAAGTTTAGGAAACTTGGAAGCACCTCAATTTTAAAACTCAATAAATTATTATAAGCAATATTTAAAACCTAAATCACCTAATTAGATTTACTTTACTGAATCTTGGTTATGATTGACTTATGGTTAAAATTAAATATTTAATTAATAAGATAATTAAAATAATTAATATCAAGTTAAACTATCTTATAAGCTAATCAAAAGAGCTTATAAGCTCCGTGTCTTATCAAACACGCAAACTATTTCATTGAAATATAAAAATAAATTAGTACATTAATGTTTTACAATTTAATTAAAATCCAAATTCATAACACAAACATTAGGAAAATTTCCAGTTTAAATTAAAATTTCAGAAAACTAAAATAACAAATCTAAAACACCTAATCTGTTTTAACTAATTCTAATAAAGATTAAATTAATTAAATCAAATCTTAATTACTAGAAAAATTAAATAAATGAGATAATATAAAACAATATTTGTATAAACTTAAATTATAATTATCATATAAGATCATTTTATCAAAGCTTAAATGTATTTTTAGTCTTGTCAATTTGGACAATTATAGTTTTGGCCTCCAATTAAAATTTGATATTTTTAATTCCTCATAAAATTCACAAAATGTTATTTTTAGTCCCTTACCTTTTTATAGAGAATTAAAAATTTGTTATTTTTAGTTTTTCAAATTTAATTTAGGAGACTAAATATAACATTATTTGAATTTAAATGACTAAAAATAGTAATTTTTTAATTAAAGGCCTAAAATCAAAAGCAACTTAAATTTAAGATATTAAAAATATATTTAATCCTTTTATCAATTCTCTCAATTAGAAATGGTATAGAACTACACAGATTCTATTTGAAATTCAAGAAGAAGAACTTCCTACAAACCCTTCTACGGTATCATCATCGTAAGAAGAAAGTTGCAAAGGTTTAAGCCCAAGACTCCGGTGGTCCACTTGTTTGGTGTATGGTGGTCTAGGAAATACGATCTGGCCGTTAGATTTAATCTAAAATATTTCGATGGTTGAGATATGTCACTTAATTCTAATTTTGATTGCATAAATTTGTGTCTTTTTAATTTTGATGTCTGTAAAATATTTTATTTATTTTTAGTTCTTATAAGTTTAGGTTTTTCAATTTTGGTTCCTTTAAGCAAGAACTTATGAAAAAATTAAAATCTTAATTAAAGGGACTAGAATTGAAAAAATAAAAATTTACATAGACTAAAAATAAACAAAATATTTGACAGACACTACAAATAGAAAAATACTGACTTTTTTTAGGTATTAGGGAGGGGAGGACATCACTCAGCAGTCAGCACCTAAGGTGGGGGTGGGGTTCAATGTCTAACAAAAACGACCATCGTACTTAGAATTAGGAGCAAAAGTAGTCAAGAGAGAGCCTCAAATAGAGAAGTTAAAAGTATCGTAGTTCGTACTTCCTTGTTGTCTTGTCTTGGAGTTGAATCAAAAGCCTCGAATGATTGCTCTGATTCTGGTTCTCTTTGTTGTTTGAGAGGGATAATCATGAGAGACCAAAAATAAATAAATAAAAATACTAATTTAGATGAACCAAAAATATATTTAAGCATTTTTTTACATGATATATTATTTGGAACTTGAGGATACTAGCATGCCGTTTCATGTATGATAATGTTTTTTTTTTACTAGTAAACAAATTATTTACTGTGTAACAAAAAGGGTTTCTAAAGTGAAGATAATAACTTATTATTATGTTTTTCTTATTTCCCCCCACAATTAACGATAATTCTAGTTCAAACTTATTTAAGTAGAAAATAAGAGAATTTATTAAATATTTTAAGGGTAAAAAAGAAATATATAAAAATCTACAAGATAAAAATTAGCATTTTTAAAAATGTGATTTTTAGGTAATGTTTCAAAAAACGCTAAAAGAGACTTAAAAAAAAGCATGTTTACTAAATAGATAAATAAACATTTTAGCTAATAAAAACACTAGAAGCTAATTGAAATAACTTGTCCAACATATATAATATATTTCATTACTAGCTGATTTCAACATCAAAGATTATTATTTTAAAATATGTACAATTTCTATCATTAAAGATTTCATATATATATTGAATTTTTCAATACTTTTTTTTTTAAAACTGTTTTATTTACTTCAGTTTCTAGCATAAAGGTATTTATTCAATACTAAATTAATGAGCGAAAGTTTTCTCAAAGAGAAATTTGACAAAGAAAAAAAATAATCTAATCATACGGCTGAGCATCAATCAATTGACACAGGTTGTTACAGTTTAAACAAAGAAGGATATCGAATTTGAGTCTTGAGTTTGCAGTTACGATAAATACTCAAAGAGAGTTTCATCGCCCATAGTTGTCTTATTCGTCTCGAGCAAGATTTCTTTTCACACCTTATTTTGTGAGTAATTATCTTAGTTTTTCTTCAGAATTTTTGTTTATAATTGTGGCTTTTGTTAATAAATTGTATAAAATGGTTTTGGAAACTTAAAAAGATAGTTTTTGTGTAAATTTTGATGTTACAAGAGCAGCTTTTTTAACATCAAAGAATGAAGAACTGCAGAGATGATCTTGCCACAACAAGATAGGCTTTCACCATAGCGAAACAAGATGCTTGATCAGTTGGAACTAGTAGAGAATCGCCGCATTGAAGTTGTGTTTCACCATAATTAATCCACAAAATTGAAGATCTTGGAATTAAGAGAAACTCACCACACGAGTTGACCATTTGCCCCAGTGAAGAAAGGTCCAGAGGCATTAAATCAAGTGTAGAGTCCTTAGTTTATAGGTGTAGTTTTACCGTAGTGAATTAAATGTAATCTCAGCTCTATTTAAAGAGCTTGTAACATCATGTAAGGGACTTTTGGTTCATTTGAAAAATTCAAAAATAGAATCTCGACTCTTTCTTTCTTCTCTCTCTTCTTTCTTTCTTTCTCTTTTCGTCTATTATTGCTATTTTGAGGTTTTATTTGGATCTTTCATGATGCAAATGAGCTAAAATTTAGCGTTGCCGAGTGATTGAAGTAGAATTCAAGTATATAATCTCTATTTTTTTGTGAATTCTCATAGTCAATGTGACCCTATTTCAGTTTTATGCTTAGATGTATGTTAGGAGTTATCAACCTAGCTTTTAGGGATTCAAATTCTGTGGAAACAAGTTCAAATCCTAGTTCTGAATTGAAATTGTGCAAGACTTTGATGCTAGGAATGGATCAACTACTTGTATTTGTGGATATTCACTGATATTATTTTGAGTTCCTAGGTTTGAGTCACCTAAGGAATTAGGGAGTTGACTTGGAACTCAAGGATTAATTGCTAAGGAATTAGCATTATTCATTGTAGTTTGGATCTTGGTTGCATTGAACTAAAGATTTAGTAGGAACAAGTTTCATATGAAGAATTCATTGAATTTAACCTCAGTAACATTTTGATCTGTTTAATTTTAGTTTCACTCCAAAAATTGTGTTTAAAAACCAAAAACAATTTTTGTTTTTACCACAACAAAATGACAACTTATTATAGCGAATGAGTGTAAAAATTTGTTGATTCCCTTTATGTTACACATAGTCTATGTGGATACGGTAACTCTTAATACTCACTATTTCTTTTCTACAAATTAGACTAGCTACACTTGCCTACTATGTCTTAAGTACAACAAGAAATTGGTGTCGTTGCTGGGAACTTGTGTCTCAACATTTAAGCAATTGGCAAATTTTGTTTTCTTTAGCTAGTTTAGAGTTATAGGTTAGTTTAGTAGTGATTTATTTATTTATTTCTAACCTGCCTTTTAGTTGTGTAGTAGCACTCTTTACTCTCAACAAGTTTCTCTCTTGATTCTTCTCAAGGAATAACAATCCATGGCGAAAGAGAGCACTAATGCAATGAGAACTTTTGAAGATCATGCTTCACTTATGGGATCATTCCAGTTTAGCACTATTATGAGACTTGAATTGGAAGATGTGAAGGATTTTGAAATCAATCCAACTCTCATACATTTGATTCAAGCTAATCAATTCTATAGTCATGTACATGAGAGCCCAAATGATCATCTCTCCACATTCAATGATATTTGCAATACCGTGAAGATTAATAATGTGTTGAATGTTGCCTTGAAGTTGTGTTTGTTTCCCTTCTCTTTGACTGTTGATGCTTTTTCATGGCTAAGATCTTTTCCTTCGAACAGTTTGTCATTATGGGAAGATGTGGCAGCCATGTTTCTTCACAAATATTTTCGTAAGTCGAAGACTTTCAAGGGAAAATGAGCTAATCTTCATTCCAACAACAACATGATGAGTCTTTAAATGAAGCTTCTAAGAGGTATCAATCTTTACTCTGACAAATGCCAACTCATGGTTTTGATAGGGCTTTCCAAATTAATATATTTTAGGGAGGTTTGCAAGCTCAAAGTAAGCTCATGTTGGATTCTATAGTTAGGGGAAAATTGTTTTGAAAACTCCAAAAAAGGCAAGTGAAATCATTGAGAATATGGCTTACAATGATTATTAATTTCAAGAAGAAATAATGTTGATGCATCAAAGAGAGACTTTCAATGGTCGTAAGAATCTTTTGCTTCAACAGCAGATTTTGACTCAGCAACTTGAAGCTCTCTACAATCAAGTTGCTCAATACTCTCATGTTCAAAAAGGACAATGGGCTTATAATTCTCAATTTGGTCAAAGAAGCACTCAAGCTCATACTGTAAGAGTGTTTCACTTTGGCAAAATACTCCACTGACCATAATGAGATTTCCTCAACTGTTCTCGCTATAGTGAGAGTCCAAATTCACCACAAAGAAATTGTATCAAACAACAATTTGTTTCACAAATTGAATCACACCATCATCGAGGAGAAATTGGAGACTTCCAAGAATCTTCTAGGCCAAGCATGAATGCATAAACAAGTAAGTTGGAGGAAGTCCTCACTTAATTCATGCAAGCTTCCATATCTATTGACAAAAACACGAAGGCATCCATCAAGAAGTTGTAAATGCAAGCAGAACAATGGGCTAAGCAATTAGAAACAAAATCCAACAATGAGGATCATAAGGTTGTTATTACAATAAGTAATAAGGGTAGGGAGCATGGAAGTGGGAATATGAGTGATAAAGATGTTGTTAAAAAAGGAGAAGTGATATAAAGAGTGAGAGAAAGAATCATGAAGGTGAAAGTGAAAAGAAAAATAAAGAGTTAAAGGAAGAAAAAAAAAAAAGAGTTCTGGAAAAAAAAAAAAGAAACAAGAGAGTGAGAAAAATGAGAAGTGTGTTTTCAAGGAGACATTACCAAAAGAGTTGCCTTATCCTTTAAACCCTTCCAAGGTAGACAAGAAAAGGCAATATGCTAGTTTCAAGGATACAATAGGTCGATTGTAGCTCAATCTTCTTTTTCTTGAAGCCTTAGAGCAAATGCCATCTTATGCCAAATTCATGAAGGAGTTGTTCACCAAGAAGAATAAGTACTTTGATAAAGGTACTAGCATACTCAAAGAGCATTTTAGTGTTATAATTCAAAGAACTCTACCTTAAAAGACCAAAGATTCGGGAAGTATTACCATCCCATGTACTATTGGTAAGGCCTTATTGGATTTGGGGGCTAGCATTAACTTAATAGCTCTTTCCATGGTAACAAAATTTGGGGTTTTAGAGATCAAACCTATAAGAATGTCCTTACAATTAGTAGGTCGTTCAATCAAATATCCATATGGTATCATAGAGGATGTTCTTGTGAAAGTAGACAAATTTTTGTTTCTGGTAGACTTTGTCGTGATGGGTATCAAAGAAGATGTTGAAGTTCCCCTTATTTTGGGAATACCATTTATGTTGACAGCCAAATATCATTATGGATATGGGGAAAGACAAAATCCCTATTAAAGCAAGGGGTGATGAGGAAATGCAGAAGAAGTACATGATATCTTGTTGCAATTAGACAATTCATAGGAAATTCTACCTAATAAGGAGGTGTTTAAGGAATTAAAGGTGAAAAGTGAAAGGAAGGAGGAGAAACCCAAGTTAGATTTGAAAATGCTGCCATCTCATTTGTAATATGTTTTTCTAGTAGAGGATGAAGGAAAACAAGTCATCATTAGTAGTTCTCTTTCCAAAGTGGAAGAAGAAAAACTAGTGAAATGCTTGAAAGACACTAAGGGAGCAATTGGTTGGACTATTGCTAATCTAAAAGGTATTAGTCAATCCTTTTGTATGCATAATATTATGCTTGAAGAACATATTAAACCAATTGCTCAACCACAAAGGAGACTTAACCCTACTATGAAAGAAGTTGTGAGAAAAGAAATGTTGAAGCTTCTTGAGGTTGGTATGATATCCCCATCTCCGATAGTGCATGGGTTACCCCTTTGCAAGTGGTAAGAAATAAATAATGTATAATGGTTATAAAGAATGAGTTGATTCCTAAAAGAACCGTGACAGGATGGAGAGTGTACATTGATTATCGCAAATCAAATCAAACCATAAGAAAAGATCATTTGCTTAACAGATTTTGGAACGCCTAATGAGACCAACTTATTATAGTTTTCTTGTTGGTTATTTAGAATACAACCAAATAGTTGTTTATCCCAAGGATTAAGAGAAGACAACTTTTACTTGTCCTTTTGGGGTATATGCCTATAGGAGAACGCCATTTGGATTAAGAATGCAACAACTACATTTCAAAGATGTATGCTAACCATTTTTTCCAATTTGGTTGAGAATGTATTAAAGTTTATATGGATGACTTTTCAGTTTTTGGCCCATCTTAGATTCATGCTTGGCCAATTTGGATATTGTGTTGAAAATATACATAAAGTCCAATCTCATCCTCAATGGGAAAATGTCCTTTCATGGTTCAAGATGGTTGTTAGACTATTGGCAAGCGTACCAATGTCGTCACAGGTTACAAAATTTATAATTATTCGTCTCCACTGGGACTTGAGCTACTCAGTTAATTTAAATAAAAGTAATAGTTTAATAGTTTATGTACAACAAGTGTGGTCGAAGTTTGATGATTTTACGGAAATAACGGAAATAACGTAAATAGTGCGTTAGAATTTTAAGGAATAACGAAAATTAATAACATGAGTTTAATTAATTGAAGAGAACATAGGATTGGGTTTCATCATTCATACCTTTAGTATCCAATTAACATTACCATGTATAAACCATTTTCTATCATTATTGATGCACACATTAATTCACCCCGAATCGATCCCTCGCATTCGAGAATTCTAAGGATATTTACTGAATATCGATCCCTCGCATATGAAGTAAATAACCCAACATTACAATCATAATCTCATGCTATTTGAAATCTAAACATTATGCTCTATTCTTAGCAACGTAACATAAAGAGTAAAATCATTCAGTTCAAATCCTAAGGGCACTTTCCAATCAAGCTTAAAATCTAATTTCATGAAACTAGTGATCAAGTATAATCAAGCATTAAGAACAAAATGAAATCACCAGAATGAGTAGAAAAGATTCATACATATATCAAATATTAAAAGAGATATATAAGGGTACAAAAGATTACATCTAATCCTTAGGAGAAACTAATCGGTCATGGTGTAGAGCAAGAGATCAATAGAAGACATGACTAAGGTAGCGATCCCCGCCCCGTTCCTGCAGAGTTTCTAC
Organism: Glycine tomentella; assembly: GCA_007407185.1. Taxonomy (NCBI): domain Eukaryota; kingdom Viridiplantae; phylum Streptophyta; class Magnoliopsida; order Fabales; family Fabaceae; genus Glycine; species Glycine tomentella. Next base: position 468,948 of record PYAF01001182.1, read on the forward strand.
TTCTTTTCTCTCTTCTCTCACCTCTCTTTAAGCCTCTTGGGCTGTTCCTCACGTTCTTCCTCCAAACTTATGTTTTCCTCTTCATTTTGCATGGCTATTTATAGCCAATGGTGAGCAACTTTGGTCCACTCGCCCAGACGAGTGTTTTAGCCTGTTTTCAGTCGCCTGGGTGAGTTAAAACTTAGTGGTCAGGAAAGCCATTTGCCCAGGCGAGCTATTTGTACATGAATCACTCGCTCAGCGAGTTAAAGTCTTAATGCTGAAGAAAGGTGTTAACCTAGATGAGTTCTGGGCAAATTTGATTGATTCTTGTTTCCAAAATATTCCTCTTTTGACCTTTGTGCCCTTTTATCTTGTCTTGGTTGTTTAGATGCTTCGGATACCATTGAAACTTATCAAAACACCGGATTTGAGTGGTTGAATCTTTCAAAATGTGAATAACACCCTATATATATATACAAAATATAAAACAACTAGGATTAAGCCCAGTTTATAAGTAGTTTCCTGAAATCAAAAGATAGCTGCCAACATTATAATCTTAGAAATAACTAAAATATGACACTTATCAATGGTATAGTCCATGGCCATAAGATATCTTTAAGAGGAATTGAGGTTGATCCAACCAAGGTAGAGGTAATTGCAAAACTTCCACCATTGGTTGATGAAGGGGTGTGAGAAGTTTCCTTGGTTATGTTGGATTTTATAGACGCTTTATCAAAGAAATCTCCAAGATTGCTAAACTACTGAGCAATTTTCTTGTGAAAGACACACTATTTGTGTTTGGTTCATCTTGTTCCCTAGCTTTTGAAATGTTGAAAACTAAACTTGCTTTTGCACCTATAATCGTTGCACCTAATTGGAAATATGGCTTTAAGATCATGTTCAATGCAAGCGCTTATGTAGTTGGTGTGGTTTTGGGACAAAGAAAAGAAGACAAGATTTTCCATGCTATACACTATGCTAGTAATGTTCTTAATGAGCACCAAGTGAATTACACAACAAACGAGAAGGAGTTACTAACCATCATCTGTACACTAGAAAATTCAAATCCTATCTCATTGGCTCTAAAGTAATTGTGTATACTAATCATGCAACTATTAAGTACCTCTTAATTAAGCCTGATTCAAAACTGAGGCTTATTAGGTGGATACTTATGTTGTAGGAATTTGATTTAGAGCTAAAGGATAAAAAAGGAAGTAAAAAATTAGTGGCCGACCACCTATCGCGACTTGTGAATAAAGAAGTCACTTCTAAGGAGCAAGATGTTCGTGATACCTTTCCAGATGAAACCTTGCTTGTTGTGCATGAATGGCCATTGATGGCTGATATGGTTGATTATAAGGTAGTCGAAGTGATTCCAAAAGGAATGAATTGGAAACAAAAGAATAGATTTATTAGAGATGTTGATTTGTATAGGATGACCCCTATTTATTCAAGTTAGGGGGTCACAAATTGCTTAGAAGATGCGTCACTAAAGAAGAAGCTCAAGACATCTTATGGCATTTGTAACACCTAAGTTTTGAGTACTAGTAATATACCACAAGAAGAACTCTTTTATTTTTTTTTAAAATATCTGTTATTATTATTTGTATATTATTGGTTTTGTCCTAAGCATGTACTTGTGTTGTGATATTGTGTGTGTTCCTATACACGTGTGTATTTTGTGTATATTATTGTTGTTGTCTTTATTATATTATATTATATTTGATATTAGAAAAGTATTAGATTAACTTCTTATAGTTAAAATGCTTAAAAAGTTGTCTAAGTCTAGTGTTAGTTTTATAATGACTACCCTAGATAGACCATGTCATATCTTGAGTTATAGATATCCATTTGAGGTGGTTTTTGTGTTGTTGGAAAGCTTGCTGGAAAAACTACAATTCATTCATATACCTTAGGAACCAAAATCAGCTTCTATCTTAGAAAAAATCAACTCCAAAGTAGGTTACTTGATTATGAAAAACTCACCAAGTCCCACATTGGACAAAATAATGTCATAAACCCTTTTCTTTCCCTATATATAGAGGAGACCAACAAATCTTACATGCACCAAAGATTTAGTGGGCTTAGCATTAGGCGTAGAGCCCCTCAGTCAATATTTATATATTTCCCTTTAAATTTTCAAGTTTGGGGAATTCAGACGGCTTGAGATTGTGTTTTAAATCACAACTAAGTTTTTGCCATAGTAAGAGTTGCTGTGGTGATCATGGTGGACGAAGCCATTGGGTCAATACATTCTTGGGAGTTCTTGGGAGTGGTCACATGATCTTCTTCCTTTTCCTTGTTGAAGAATTGCTTCATTTGAGGTTAGAGGGGGTGAGTTATATTTTTTTTTTTTTGTTATATGAGTGGTAATGAGTCGTGGGTAGATTGTATGACATTAGGTTTATGATTATATCAACTTGGATGGGTTGTGAATACCCTGAATCACTTTGTTTTGTTATGATTTGGGTGAATTTGATTGTTGTATGTTTTGATGTTTTGTCATTTTGATATTCTTGAAATTGAATTTGATAATTGATGTTGGATGCACGTGCTGATTTTCGGATAGAAAATGTTAACTTAGAGCAAGAAAACGTGTACTTAAATGATAGAATTAGATGTTATGTTCTGCATAAAAATTGTATCCCTGGATGTTATCTAGTTAAGGGATTTGATTTCACACAAAAAGGATTTATATAAATCCAAATATTACAATTTTAGTGAGTAAAGGTTAAGCTGTAAGAATTATGTGGTCAGTTTGTATATTTCCTAATTTTAGGTTTCTAAACTATTGAAAGGGATTTTGAGGTCAACATAGAAGTTATATATAACTGTCTTATCATGCTAAGGAGATAAGAACCAACTTAATAGGATTAGTAAAACTCAAGACATGATTATTATACTCTATGAAGGTCATAGTGACATAGGAGGAAAAATAAGTGTGTAATATTGATATCATAATGAGTGGTAGTACGATGCATGATGTTTATACTTATGATTCGACGAATGAAGTGATGTGATGATATTGTTGTTTAAATGACTGAATAAGCCCATGATTGATATTGTGATTGAATGCATGATGTCCACGAGTATATGAAAGTAATATGTCATGATATGCGCATGTGTTGCGAAAAATGTTAGGAGACTTTATCCCTGCTGGTTAGGAATCTCCAAGGGAATTCGAAAATAAACCATGTGCATATTGTATATGAACCATGCATCATGTTGTGCATTTGTTTTGAAGTAAAGGACGTTTATGAAGCTAGCTGGGGAGGACATGAATGGGTTGATGTATGACTCTAACCTTGGGGTGCAACAGTTTGGAATCTCCTTTAAGCTCATGTTGATCACATGTTTGGAGTATCCTTGCAAGGCCGGAATACCCTAACATGTCATTGACGGTGTCATCTCGGTGAGAGTGATAGTGTTAGGTTGCCCATTGTGTGGAAATTCATCGACTACACGGACTCCCGGGATACATTCACAATGTTTTCTAAAATAGCACCACATGCATACAATTCTACGAGTCTAATCTGCATCGCATTTCATGTGTGAATTTGTGTATGGAATGTGTATGATTTGGATGAGGCATGCTTGTGTTGTGGAACACAATTGTTTATAAATGTATCATATATCTTTATGACTTTTTTAATATTTTAAATTTATTGTGAGATGTATCTCACTCCCCGTCTGTTTGTCTTGTTTGTATGTGGGTTGAATGTCACCCTTGCAGGTGAGTCTCTGTAAGGTTATGATGATGATGATACATGAGAGGGTTAGGTCTCTACTTTATATTACTATTAATTTTAGGGTTATGGATGCTCTAAAACAATGTAATATTGGGACACACGTTTTATTCATTTATCTAACGATTAAATTAATAAGTAGATTTTCACCATATTTTATTTAATATTGTTTTTATGGACGTTGGGGCACCAAGATTTGTTTAACATGGAGTTACGTTATTTAGTGATTTGTTTTCTTTAAGTTTACAAACATTTGGCATGTAATATTATTACAACAAAATAAGTGTTTTTTTAATAAAAAAAGTCGATACATCCATTAAATTAAATCCTTTTCGAACCTATTTAGAAAATATTACAAGTGTATCTTGGGGTAGAAGGGTGTTATAGCATTGTCATAATTCCACCTATGGTGGTCGTTATAGTGGAGAAATTTGCAATCTGGATACTTTTGGCCTTCAATCTTCAATGATGCACACAACCATACTCGAAGTTGTGATAAATGCCAAAGATTAACATTTCAAAGAAACATGAGATGCCTTTACAAAATATTCTAGAGGCAGAATGTGACACCCCTAATTGTCAACTTCTCGATGGCTCTCACACTATGACATTTCATACAATAACACTTCACACAATAACACTTCACTCAACATCCTTGTTGGTTAGAACCCTCCACCGATCAAAACCCTCCATAGGTATCCTTTTTCGAGACCTCGACAACCAACTCTGGCACTGCTTGACTGTCCCCACATACCAACACAAGACTTTTTAGCATACTTTGTCTTCACTCACCCGCTTTTTGGGAAGCTTCCCAGAAGGTCATCCATCCCATAACTACTCCAAGTCAAGTACACTAAACTGTGAAATTCTTAAGTGATAGATTACCTAAAGTAGATGTATCTTGTTGGTATAAGTAGTACCACTTTAAGTCATCCTCAACTATATTATTCCATACCTGCACAACCTCTAGATCCCTCTCATTCCAGTGTGACTTGTTCGGGGTGTTACGTAGAAGTCTTTGATGGTTTAAGAATTGATTTAATGGGACCACTTCCTTCATCTTATTCTATGGAACACATTTTGGTAGTTGTCGATTATGTGTCAAAATGGGTTAAAGTAGTAGCAATTCAGAAAAATGATGTCAAAATAGTGATAAATATTATCAAGAAAAGCATTTTCCCATTGTTTGGGGTGCCTAGGATACTCATTATTGATGGAGGCTCTCACTTTTGTAATTCTTAACTCAACAAGGTTTTGAAACATTATCTAATGAGGCACAAAGTGGCAACTCCATATCATCCTTAAACCAATGGAAAAATTGAAGTTTCCAATATAGATATAAAGAGAATTCTTGAGAAATCAATAGCATCCTTAAGAAAAGAGTGTTAGGAAAAAAATAATTTTCAAAAATCTAAAAAAATAGATTATTTATATTTCCTTTGCTTGGTTTGAAATGATTGAGCACATCACACACATGATGAATTTATGATTGTGCTAATTCCATAGGGACTTGTGCATTTGTGAACTTGGATAAATTCATTTGATTGGTGTATTTGGATGAGATTGATTGTGTGACGTTCTTTGATGAAATTCATGAATATGTTCATATCTTGTGAGGTGTGATCTTACATAGTGAGTGAATGTGTGTCACCATTGATTTTGTTTTATTCCTATGTCTTACACAATGACTTGTGCATTAAGGCACTTGTTTTTTTTAGCTTCTTAGCTATAAAGCCAACCAAAAATAGTTTTGATTTTTAACCCTTGAACCACTTTTGAGCCAAAAGTAGAAAAAATATTTTCTTTTGAAACCTTTCAATAAAAGCCCAATGAGAAAAACCATTGCACTACTATAAAATAGACTTTTAACATCAGTTATTTATTACTTTTAACATCGATTTTTAACCGATGTTGAAATCACTGACGTTAAAAGTATCAATGTTAACATCGATTTTCAAAAACTGATGTTAACGTAAACTATACAACATTGGTTATTTAAAAACCCAATGTCGTATAATAAGAAATAAACAAAAAATGTAAAATATGTAAAATTCAACATCGGTTTTTAGGAAAACCGATGTTGTCAGAAACATCGATTTTCCTAAAAACCGATATTGTAAGGTGCAAAAAAATATCGGTTATGCAAGAGTCGATGTAAAAATGACACCTTCTACATTGATGTTTCCAAAACCGATGTTGTATAGTACTTACGACATCAATTTTGTCTAAAATCGATGTAGAAATTGTCTTTTTCACACCAGTTTTTTCTATAATCGATGTTATATAGTCACCTTTTACATCGTTTATTGCATACTTGATGTAAAATGTCATTTTGTAAAAAAAAAAAATATGGCCTATTCTCTTTATTTTCTTCCCTGTAATATTAAAAAACACATTAAAAGCTTAAATGTGCAATTGTGCAACCTCAATTTTATCAGTTGAAAATTGGATCTTGGGGAAAAAGAACAAAGATTTATTTATGCCAGTATCATTAGTCTCCAAGAAAGAAGTTAGTATGCTATATTATTCAACTGTAGAAACCACTAACAGACATAGAAATATGCACATAATCTAAACAATTCAGTACCTCAAATAATTCGTAATTTATTCCATGCATTAGAACCCAATGGGATTGCTCCTTGAGTAAGAATAGCTTTCCAAATGAATGTAGCATCCACTAGAGACATCAATAATGAAAAACCATCTTCAGAAATGATGTTTCCAACCTCTATAGTTATAGGCTGCTTATCAACCTACAAGTTACAATACAAATATATTTAAGAGAATTTGTTCATGATAATAACAAAAGACTATACAGGTCTTTAAGCTTTCAACAAAAGGCATAAACAATTGGGAAAAAAAATAGTAGGTTTTGGTATTACAATTGAAAGTTTACTACTTTGGAAGTAACACATACACATAAGAAACGCTAACAATGCACTCTCTAGCACACTGTTTTTAATACACTCTCTACTCTCAGCTAAAATATAATGAAAAACACAAAAATTTTGTAGGTCTACTCCTTATTTAATGAAGTTCATTCATGATTTTCTAGTTTTTCATAAATTTTAACCAATAAGAGAGATGTTGTTAGCACTCCTCTTCAACACATTCTAAATTTTGAAGTTTTGTAAAAGATGCAGCCACAATTCATGGGAACTTGTTGCCAAAAACAAAAGTTGCAATTACAAAAATATATGCTCATTAAACAACCAAAATATGCATTTCTGATAGTAAGAAAGTTATCTATAAGAAACAAATACATGAAGCTTAAAACTAGCAAATAAGACATGATTGATCATGTAAGTTGTTTTTGGGAAAATAAATAAATAAAGACGTAAACCCATGTATTCATCATCAACACATATGACCAATTGTATCTTGTAGAGAGAAACTGGCGATGAGAAATACAACTGCTAATTGTACACATACTTCACAAAAGTCACTTTCATCTAGCTTACATTAAAATGTAGATGTGTACCATATGGTGACCAAGGTTCAAGTTCTCCATCCCCTGTCCATTCATTATACTAAATATTACCAACTCTGTCATTCTCGACACAAAATAGGTATAATAATGTAACTTACTTGGCCACTTTTGGGTCCCACCAAAACAAAAAAAAAAACTGGTTTGCTTAGTTATGTCTTGAATCTCTACCTTATCAGCAAAATAATATGTACCTTAAAATCATTACATACAAAAGATTTAGTTCATGTATTTGACAATATTCATCGGGAAAGACAACTATTTGGTTTCTCTCTTTATCCTTTTAGTTTTACTTATGTTTGTAAATCTTTACATCACAACTAACAAGAAATTACCTACTTGTTCAGTATTTCAGTAATGGTTGTACAGGTCTCTGGTGAAACCACTAATGTTATTGCATTTTTCTATCAAAAACCAACAAGAGAAAGTGGTTAGCTACATGATAATTAATTATATTGTAGAAAAGAAAAACAAATGAATTTTGTGAAGCATAAGAAAAGAAAATCACCATGATCCATTCATGTGCGATACCTATTCTTTGAGCTGTTGGTGTTACAAAAACAGTGTCACATCCCTAAGGATTTCAGTTAGAGATCCAATTACTTAATCCTGTATAATAATATGAAATATAAAAATGACATTGACAAGAACTTGCAAATAACACATAAATGTAGAATCAATGCTACTTTCTTTTAATACATACTCATCCTTCGTGTAGAGGTTCAAAGTTTGCAATACTCTAGTTGTGAAGGAACTGAATGCGATATTCTCCACTGACTTTGTTTCAGGTGAGTCAAAACATTTGCATGTAAAATTAAGAAAACATTGAAATATGTCAAGGACCAACTCTTAATAGCCTAAGAAAATCAAGTACCTCTTATCCAACCAAAATATGAAAGATCCACAACCTATGCCATTAGATGTCATAAAGAAATAATTTAATTAAACAACTAAATCCTAAATTATCTAACAATTTATTAATATACCTTTATAAATTGGTATGCATGCAATTATAAGACTTCAAATTTGTATTAGCTTTTACAAAACTTGATAGCAAGTATCATATAATATTTTGTAGAAACTCTAGAATTAAAATTCAATAATCTACAACCTTGAGCTAACCCAAGACCCCAAAAGACATGTAGGAGGTTAGTTCACATTTTGTAAAATTGGAAAATACAAAGTTAGAAATTGAAATAAAAAATAGTTTAGTGTGTTTAAGAGTCTACTTCAGTACTCCCTTTGAAAAAGATAGTATTGTATTATTTCTATTTTTAAAAAAAATTACAGACTTAGTAAAAGAAGTTCCAAATTAAGTAATAGAAGTTACAAGTTGAAAAAATTAAAGTTTATAATATTTATAAGTTTGTAACTTCTATTATTCAATGTGTAACATTTGACATAAAGTCTTTAATTTCAAAAAATAATACCAAGCTTGTATCTTTTACTATTCGATTGTAGCATATGATATAAAGTCTATTGCAATTTTAAAAAAATAGTACATTACTCCTTTTTTTTTTAGAGAGAGAACACCAAAGTGAACCATCAAAGTAAAAGATAATTAAGAGCCAACGAAATAAGTAGTGAAGATTTACCATATTTTGTTTGGCCTATATCACTAAGCATCTCGAGAACCATAAACATATCAATTCAAAGAAGTAAATAATTAGAATATGCATTGATTCTTGTGGTTTATATTGTTTCTACAAAATGAAGTTGTTCAAGCAGAAAGAATGAGAAAACACATTAAGCTACAAGCGTAAAAAAAAAACTTAATAAATTACATACCACAACCCCATTGTCCACTGCTTCATCATCATTATGAAATGTCTCAATGATCCCTTCACCAGAAATCTCTGCACCTACAATTTTGACAGAATGCTGTAATGAGTAAAATTAATAATTTGACAATCAAAAAATTATAGTTAGCCACCTGATTTCTCTTCTCTCAAGCAATATCATAAGGGTATTCCAAAAGCAAGAGTTAATATTTTTTTAGTTTTTATATGTTACACTCATTTTAATTTGGTTCTTGTATGACAAACTTTCAATTCAGTCCCTACACATATCCTTTAAATTTAGTAATCACTATTTGTTGTTGATATGATATTGTCTATCAGAGGTATAACAAAATGAAGTGTAGAACCAAATAAAAAATGTAGGGATCATAAATACTATTTTTTTTTTTGTAGTGAAAATCATTTTCAACTCAATTCCTAGGTAAAATTCATTGTAAATCCATACCAATCTTAGTATGAAGTGGCAATAAACAGCAAGAACAACATTGAAATATACAAATAGAGACTAAATTGAAAGCCTTTTACAATTAGGAACCTTTTAAAAGCAAAATTGTCTATTTTTTCTTTAAAAAAATTGTAAAATTGATTCTCTTTTGCCATAAGTTATCAATCCCAAATAACAACACATAGTGGCTAATTTCAAAAATGCTATAGTAGCATGGCCGCTATTCTGAATTTTTTTACATTTTATATAATGTATTTGAAACTCTTGCAACCATGATTATATTTGAAACTATTGTTTGTGCTCCAGCATTATAGTTAGCAACTGATTGCGAAAAGGATCCTACAAGTATATTTGACACATAAGAATGTATGTGTAGACTTTCAACAAATCAATGCTTCTTTGGTAACTAGGCATATGATCAAATTAGAGGAGAATTATTACCTGTTGTAACCACTACTACAAAACACATCTTCGACGACGGTTGTTTAAGTCATTCAACGACAGTTTTTGAATTGTCTTTGAAGCTAACTTGTGGAAAATCAACACTTTCCATGATGATTTTTAAACCATCTTAGAATCATACCTTTCTACATTGGTTCTCTTGAAACCGTCTTAAAGTATGTTTTTTGTTTTAAAAATATTAAAAAAATTGACATCGTCTTAGAAAGTAGTCATACTAAGACTGAAAAATCATCTTAGAAAATTAACTTTCAAAGACTAAGATGGTTTATGGAAAACCGTCTTAGAAAGTAGATTTTCTATATCATTTTTCTGAAGAACCAACTTAGAAAATTCACTTTTTAATACGGTTTCTAAAAGAACCATCTTAGAAAATCCACTTTCTAAGACTAAGATGGGTTTTCAAAATCGTCTTAGAAAACAACTTTCTAAGATGATTTTTTAAGAAAGTATGTTTAATTATCTTTTTATTTCTACCAGAAATTTAATATTTGTTTATATATTATATCCAATGCATTTGGTGTAAACTAATAATAATAATAGTAATAATATAGGTAAAACTGTATGCACTGAAATATTAAGTACATTTCAAGCTGATAAAGATAAAGGAACAAAATAATAAAACTTATTTCTTATAAAAAGACCAAAAGAAATATTATTTTTTAAGAATCTAATTGACAATTTACATTACTGTACTCCTTATTATTTTTTCTCATGCTTAGTTACAGAAATTCCTTAATGACACAATGTCTTGTTATATAATTGTACTAAAACTTAAGCTAAACTTCTCTTTATAACAAAATTGAAACAAAAAACATAAGCACGAAAGATTGAAGTTAATTACCCGATAAATAGATATACAATTGTCAGGATGAATTCCATTTGAGATGTGTGCAACCTTGTTGGCATTATTTCCAAAGCAAAGAACGTCCCACTATGTATATAAGAAAATATATCAATTTAGCAAGTGTGAATGATTTTGCAATGCAAGGATGATTTAAATTTAACTAGTTAACCAAAAAAAATTGTTCTTTGTACAATGAAATAAAAGATTGATTAGCCTAGCTAGCTTATTAATTTTACGAACCTGAGCACGTCTTCTAGCATCATTGAAGAACTCAAAAACTTTAATGTAATGGAAAGGAAGCCAAATGGAGGTAGCAGCTACAACAATCAAAAGTTTTTATATTTTAAATTATTTTTAAGGTAACTATTATATATATATATATATATATATATATATATATATATGATAAAAAAACTCTTTTACATAAAGTATTCTCTCTAATCTTATTATAGAAAATGTTTTCTCTAAAAGGATAAGCACTAAGTATGAGCACATGTAAAATAATTTTTAAATGAAAAGTATTAGATAAAAGAACATGAATCACCTTGATTTGCGTCCTCTTATTCTGAAACCAAAACTTTATTTGTTTAGTCTCAAGACCACTTTCGGAAGTTAATTGACGTCGTTGGGCTTAGTTAGGGTGTGGGCAATCCTTGATGAATCTTTATTTCAGAAATTAAACCCAAAGAATTAATTAGTTGAGACAGTATAATAAAAAGATGATCAATAAGTTAAATAATTAACAAATGCATAACCAAAAAGTAAATGTACTAAGATGCTTGACCTTAAATGTGTTAAAATAAACATTTTAAATAATTTAATAGGAGGTTAATACTTGATATCAAGTTATAATGAATGATAATTTTAGAAAAAAGTTTGTTTTTAAATTGAAATTGACACCATTTAATAAAAATAACTAACTTCTTTAATTAATGTAAAATTAGTTTTTTCTTCTTCTTAAAAATAAGAACAAATAAGAACAGATGGAGTAAAAAGGAAAATTAAATTCCATTTCATTTCTAAAGAGAATCTAGTGCATTGAATATAATAATTATATTTAATCAATTCAACTCAAAAAAATCACAGTATTACTT
>PYAF01001182.1:480906-505567 GCA_007407185.1 Glycine tomentella
ACAATTCAAATTCAATAGATAAAAAGATAGTCAAAATTAGAACAGAATTGACCAAAATAATAAACAAATTGTTGATAGAAAAACAGTTAAAACTCTTTAAAAAATTAGTCTTATTTTATTCAATGTTATACTACTTTATTGTTTAATATATTATATAATATAACTTATTAGCATCGATTTCACTATGGTTAATTTAATAAAATGTGAAGTAGAACCTACCAAAATTTGTTATTTTAATAAATTTTAATTAATCATAAAAAGTATAAAAAAATTATTAGAAAGAGAATATCAAAGATTGTTATTGGTATTTTCTTCATTTGAATCATATATTTGTATTGAAATGTACGTGCTTTTGAGAAAAAGTGCAAAAGTGATTTTTTTAGTAGTGAACATAACATGAAGAACAAGAGCCAGCTATGTTGAGTAGACCAATGGCCATCATTTCTTTGTTTCCATCTACCTGGTAGTTCTTAAGTGAAGCAAATGTCTTTCCCATAAGAAAATTTGGTGGAGTACGAGTGATAGTTAAATGAAACTACATTATATGATATATTTATGTATGTAAACATAGAGTTAAGATGAATGCAAATAATTTTTTTTCGCGACCAACAGGGCAACTTACAGTGAGAGATAAGATCCCTGTGATGATGCCAGTTTTGATAGTAAGAGCCAGGTAAGGACCATTGAAGTATAACATGTTTGTTGATGGTAGATTAACTCCCTTTGGTAAGTGCCCAATCTGCCAGAGAATATACATAGGTTAGAATGCTCTGCTCTGCTCCTAGGTTAACCTGTGTTGTGAAGGTACCAGAAGAATAAAACTATAAACAAGAACATAAGCTACTAATACAAGAAATGAACATGTGAAGAGTGGTGAAAGCGAAAGCGAATAGATGAGAATTCAATCTCAGTGTCGGTCCGGAGCACCAACCCCCGTTGCCGCGCCGCTTTCTCTGACTGTCGGAGCCGCCAAACTGATTGCCATCCACAACGTGGCATCGATTTCATGGCGTGATTCTTCCAACTCCATCTACGATTTCAATAGAGGCTGTGAACGCATGCCCACGTTGGTTAATGTTGAAGCTAAAGTTGAAGTGTTTAGGTTAAACAGTTTGAGTGAGCCACATGGATAGAGGGGGAGGTTGAGAGCGGTGTAGGACTTAAGGGTGAAGGAGAGGAGGTAAGGGTCGAAGGGGAGGAGGAGGGTGAAGTGGATGTGGCAAAAGACGAAAATGGCTTTTGAATGAGAATAAGTGAGTAAGCTAGAACGAGTGGACAAAAGGGGGATTTTGAACTTGTGAAAAACACAACATTGGTTTTTCTAAAAACAGATGTTAACAATCTTTATTTATTTATGAGTATGCCATTGTGTTTTTTTTAACATTAGGTTTGATAAAACTGATGTTAAAATGACAATGTTAACAGTAATTTTTCTAGTAGTGTTGCTTCCCTCATCCTAGTGGTAGGAGAGAAATTTTTCAAGATAAAGTTTTGACATAATTTTTGGAATGGTTTTAGCACATAGAAAGGTTGTCATGAAATAAAAAGTGGCAGGAGTAGAAAGATGGAAAAACCAAGTTTCTCTATGAAAAAAAGAAGACAAAAAAAACTAAAAGAGAGACATAGTCTCCAAGAAAAAAAAAAGATACAAAGAAAAGGTCAAAAAGAGAAACTTGATTGAAAACAATAGGTGAGTTCTTATGTCAAAACTTGCACATTTATTGCTCTCCTTGATTTTTGGATGATTTTGATTGTTTAGAAAAATAAAAACAATAATGTTGTTAGCCTAGCCAAGTTACAAGCCTAAAAGACCTTATTGATTCATGCTTTCAATGTGTGAATGAGTAAGATTGATAACCTTAAAAAATTATGCCTTGAGCGAAACACTTGACTTGTGAGAGGCCATGCAAAATAGTGAATTCTCAATCATAAGATGTTATGCTTCTCAATCTCAAAGATTCATTCCATGTTTTTGATGAATTCTTGTGAACATTATTGCACATGTAACTCTCTTGGTCATGCATAATTTGAAATTTCATTATGATGATGTATGTGCGTGATAGTTGTATTTTTGTAAATATTTTCTTCAACCTTTGTTGGATTTTATGTTGCTTGGGAACAAATGATTGTCTAAGTTTGGGGTACTTTGATAATTGTTTTTCACACCTTATCTTGTGAGCATTATCTTAGCTTTTCTTTAGAATTTTTGTTTATAATTGTGTTTTTTGCTAATAAATTGTATAAAATGGTTTTGGAAACTCAAAAAAAATATTTTTTATGTTTTTGTGTAAATTTTGATGTTATAAGAGAAATTTTTTATCATCAAACAAATGAAGAGTTGCAGAGATGATATCTCCAAAATGAGATAGGCTTTCATCACAACAAAACATGGCACTTGATCAGTTGGAACTAACATAGACTCACCACAACAAAACCATAAATGAAGACCTTGGAATTAAGAGAAACTCCTTACAACGAGTTAATCATTTGCCCCAACGAATAAAGATTCAAAGGCATGAAGATCAAGTGTAAAGTCCTTGGTTTATAGGTGTAGTTTTGCTGCAGCGAATTATGTTTTCAATGCAGCAAAGATCCTCTGATGCACAAAAATTAAATGAAACCTCAACTCTATTTAAAGAACTTGTAACATCATGTAAGGGACTTATGGTTCATTTGACAAATTTAGAAATAGAATTGTGAACTTTTTCTCTCTTGTCTCTCTCTCTCTCTTGCTCCTTTATTGCTCTTTTGAGGTTCTATTTGGATCCTTCATGATCCAAATGAGCTAAAATTCATCGTTGCCGATTGATTGAAGTAGAACTCAAATATGTAATATCTATTTTTCTAATCAATTCTTGTAGTTAATGTGATCCTATTTCAGTTCTATGCTTAGATGCATGTTAGGATTGATCAACCAATAGCTTTTAGGGATTTGGATTGTGTAGAAATAAGTTCAAATCCTAGATTTGAATTGAAATTGTGCAAGGATTTGATGTTAGGAATAAATCAAATACTTACATTTTTAGAGATTCAATGATATTATTATGGATTTCTAGGTTTGAGTCACCTAAAGAATTAGGGATTCGACTTGGAACTCAAGGATTAATTGTTAAGGAATTATGATTAGTTATTGTAGTTTGTATTTTGGTTGCATTGAACTAAAAGATTGATTAGGAACAAGTTTCATATAGAAAATTCTATCGATTTCATCTCAGCAACATTTTTATCTGTTTGATTTTAGTTTCGCTCCAAAAATAATTTAGTTTTGCTATACCGAATTGAAGTCTTGCTACAACAACACATTTAAAAAAAAACTGAAGCACCACAATTTCTACACAACGAATTGACAACTTGCTGCAGCAAATGGGTGTAAAAATTTGCCGATTCCCTTTATGTTACACGTAGTCTCTGTGGATACGGTAACTCTTAATACTTACTATTTCTTTTCTACAAATTAGACTAGGTACACTTGCCTACTATGTCTGAAGCACAAATATGCTATCCCACTTGGTCAGAGTCTAATTTTGTTCACAGTGTGTGACTATTGTTGGCCCAAGGGAATGTTGCATAAAGCGGAAATCAAACACGAATTCTCTTGCTAAATATATCATGTCCCTAATGTGAATGCAATGAGGTCTTATACCACTGCGTCAACCCTATGTGTTACTTGTTGTCTATATAAAAAAGTTAATAAAAATCAAAAATAAATTAAATGAGTTAAATTCAAATTTTTTATTTAATGAAAAAGTCAAATTCAAACTTTAAATTTAATTCATTTAAAAAAAAATGTCTCAAGTTTAAGCACTCAATACATGAATGAAGCCATGATTTTAAATAGGCTAAATTGTAATTTTTGTACCCTTATTTTTCCAAATCCATGATTTTGGACCCCTTAATTTTTAATTGTAACATTTGGTCCTTCTAATTTTATAAATTAGAGATTTTGATCCCCTTTTAGATTATTAACAAATAATTATGATAAATAGATTTATCAAGTTAATTATAAATTGATTAAAAACCATTAATTATTAAAAATATTAATAAAAATTATTAACTACAATCCTCCACAACATTATATTTCTCCTCTCTTCTGCAAACACCTCTTTCACCCCATCACCTCACACAACTCATGGACAATAACTCTACATTATGATTAATAATCTTTTATTAAAGTTTTTAATGATTAATAGTTTTTATTTAATTTATAATTAACTGAATAACTCTATTAAATCACAATTATTAGTAAATATTCTAATAAGGGGACGAAAATCATTAATTTACCAAACTAGGAGATCAAATGTTACAATTAAAAATTAAAAAGACCAAATTCATGAATTTGGAAAACTAGAAGGACCAAAATTATAATTTAATCTTTTAAATTATTTATTTTTATTTTACCATTTTCTTAGGATAAAACAAGAGAATTAGTAAATAAAAATTCTAATACTACAACTAGTTCATAAATTATCAATGTTTCAATAAAAATCAGATTAAATAATAAGATACTCCACATTTTCTCCTCTGTCACTTGTTGTACAACTCCTTTTGCAAGCAGTGGCTAGACCAACTCCAAGTCCAATTCTGTAAGTCCTACGGCCAACCCATGAGGAATAAGGGGGGAGGCAACAGAAAAGAGAAAGAACCAACATATTTAAGCTAATTAGATTTTGGCACTTCATAGAAGGGACCAGATTTCCCTCTTTACAATTTTAAAGGTTTCGGAAAAAAGAGAAAATCAATGCTATTGTATGCTTTTATATGCTGTAATAAAGAAATATAATGATGTCTTACTAAAACTGATACGATAAAACAAATCCTTAATTTGAAGAGATTTTCATTATTAAGTCTATAGGAAGATAATAATTTTTCAACAAACAGATATCAGTCTATCAATAAGAGCAATTATGCATAAAAGTTGTTATAGAAAATTTTCAATTTTTATGATGGAGGTTCAGTGCTGGGAAATAAATAAATTTAAGAAAAAAAAAACTTTAGATCGTAGCAATTAAGTAAACAAATCGTATATAATAAGTAGAGAATGGTTCCCAAAGAGAGAGTATCTTGCTATCAATTCAGATTGTTCGACCAAAGCAAATAATTGAGATGCACAGAAGAATTATTAAGTTTTAGTAAAAATGCAAGAATTAAAACTGATAATTTTGCATGAAAATTCCCTTGGCCATGTATCTCCAAAAGTAGACATAGGTCTTCTGGTCATAAACTAGTACATAATAAGTGCATAAGTGAATTAGTGACACTTATTTTAATCTTTATTAAGATAAGTTAAACAATTTGTTATTTGGTTGTATATGCTAAGAGTAGTTTGTTATTATTTTGTTGTTATTATTTTGTATTTCAGTTGCATGAGATCAACATCTTTCCTTTATCTTAGGCTTCTTAGTACAACTACCCAATATATTATATTTGTTATTGTAACTTCATAGGTCTATTTAATGACCACATATGTGAATAAACTTTAAGCTACTTATTCCTTTGCAACTTCCTTTATGGTATCATAGCTTGACGATCCTTGTGTTAATTTTTTTTTTTTCCATCATGACTTCCACAAGTCAGACTCTCAAAATCACTGATCCAAAATCACCTTTTTTCCTTCATCCTTCTGATCATCCTAGTGTCATTCTCACCATTGTTCTTTTACGTGGCCAATCTAATTATGAAAACTGGTCCAAGTTAATGAGTAACGCATTAAAAGCCAAGAATAAATTTGGTTTCGTTGAAGGTAGCGTTAAGGAACCCACTGATAAAACCTCTGATGAAGCAAATGCTTGGTCCCTGTGCAACACCATGATCAATAGTTGGATTCACAATACCTTGGATCCTCAGATGCAGTCATTCATCAAGTGCTTTGAATCTGCAAAGCGTCTTTGGGATGATCTCAAAGAACGTTTTGCAGTTACCAACATTCCTCGTATCTTCCATCTCAAAGCTTCACTTGCAACTATGAAGCAAAACGGTGCACCTGTTACTGATACTACACTAAGCTTTGCTCCATCTGGGGTGAATTGGAATCTAGCCGTACGTTTGATTCTTGTGCCACTGGTGATACTTGTGCTTTCACCAGATCTGTTGCAGTTGAAATAGAAAATGATCGCGTCTATCAATTTCTTATAGGCCTTGATCATGCTATCTATAGTACTCTTATCACCCAGATCCTCAACACCAATCCACTTCCCTCCATTAATCGCGTGTTTGCTATGGTCATTCAAGAGGAATCACATAAAGCTATGGTTCATGCTACTGAGACTCCTTCTGACGCTCTTAGTTGTGCCATCACCAATGCACTTTCTGATCCACCTAAGCCACTTGTCATCTGCACCTACTGTGAACGTTCCAATCATGATATCTCTCGCTGTTACAAACTCAATGGCTACTCTGATCGTACTGCTGGTGGACATGGACGTGGACGTGGACGTGGTCGCTCTACTCAAGGACGATTTGCTATTATTTCTACTCATGCCACTCATTCTGGTGCATCTTCTGCCGATGATGGCCCTTCCAAATCTTTGTCAATTGATGACTTTACTCCTGACATGCTTCAACATTTGATGTCTCTTGCTATTTCCTCCAAAACGACTATTGAAAAATTATCGGGTATAGTATCTTCCAAACAGCCTTGGCTTCTGGACAGCGGGGCTTCACAACATATGACGGGAACAATATCCTTCCTTACTAATATCCGTACTATTTCTCCTTGTTCAGTGGGTTTACCAAATGGTACCTATACCATTGCAGTCTAATGTGGGGACGTGCAACTCACCTCTATGTTGCTACTTACAAATGTTCTTTATGTGTCATCACTTACATGCAACTTAATTTCCATCTCTCAGTTGATACGTTGCAACAATTGCATGGCCTTGTTTACTGATTCTACGTGTTTTCTACAGGACCTACAGACGAGGAGGACGATTGGCAAGGGTGTTGAACATGAAGGGGTGTATGTGCTTCACCAACTCGTTTTTGCAAATGCGGTTCATGGAGGTTCTTCTTATTTGTGGCATCGACGTTTGGGCCATCCTTCTCGACATTATTTAAGTTTGCTTCCATTTGTTTCTAGCTCGAATAAAATGGCTCCCTGTGATGTTTGTTGTAAAGCCAAACAAACTCGTACTTCATTTCCTATTAATAAAAAGCAAAGTTTGCACCCTTTTGATTTAATCCATTGTGATTTATGGGGACCGTATCGAACTGTTTCGTCTATTGGTGCACGCTATTTTATTACTATTGTGGATGATTTTAGTCATTATGTGTGGATTTATCTTTTACGTGATAAGCATGAGGCATGTTCTACTTTAATCACATTTATTACAATGGTGCAAACTCAGTTCAATTCCATGGTTAAACGAGTTGAAATTGATAACGGGACAGAGTTTATATCTTCCTCTCTTCGTAGTTTTTTTGCTAATCATGGTATTCTTCATCAGCTTTCTTGTGCATACACACCACAACAAAACGGTAGAGTTGAACGACGCCATCGTCATATCCTTAATGTGGCACGTGCCTTGGGATTTGATGGACATCTTCCTATCACTTTATGGGGTGAGTGTATCCTCACAGCTGCTCATTTGATTAATCGAACTCCCACTACATTGCTTAAAGGTAAATGTCCATATGAAGTACTCCATGCCACTACACCCGAATATGGTCACATTCGGCTTCTTGGTTGTCTATGTTATGCCACTGTTTTGCCTAAACCTTCTGACAAATTTGCTTCACGCTCTCGCAAATGTGTCTTTGTTGGCTATCCATCAAATAAAAAGGGTTGGAAGGTGTTTGATTTGAAAACCAAGGAAATTTATGTCTCTCGTGATGTCCAGTTTTTTTGAAGATGTTTTTCCTTTTGCTTTATCTACCATGGATAATCATCCAGTTCCCACACAACCTATCTCTTCACCTGTGATTGTATATGAGCCGAATTCTACTGATGTATCCTCTTTAGATGTTGCATCTTTACCTGAATCGGAGTCCACTGACAGGGGGAGCTCTTATGCATCTCCATCTCCATCTTCCGCACCTGACACTCGTATAAGAAGACCTCATCGGCCACCAGCATATCTCCAAGATTATTATTGTCATATTGCCACCACACCCCTTTCTATCAACACTCTCTCCAATGTCTCCTCAGGTATTCTCTATCCTATTGAAAAGTTTGTTACTAATCATGTTTTCTCTTCACAACACCAAAAATTCTTAGCAGCTGTTAGTAGTAACATGGAACCTCATTCATTCAAAGAAGCAGTAAAGGATCCACTTTGGCAGCAGGCAATGAAACTTGAAATTCAGGCTCTTGAGGATAACCACACGTGGGTTGTTACCCATCTTCCTCATGGCAAGAAGGCCATTCCTTGCAAATGGGTTTTTCGCATCAAATATTATTCTGATGGCTCTATAGAACGATACAAGGCCAGATTGGTCATTGCTGGCAACAACCAAATTGAAGGAGAAGATCATCATGAAACTTTCACTCCAGTCGCCAAAATGGTGAGCGTGCACACTTTTCTCTCTATTGCTGTTGCAAAAGGATGGCATATTTATCAATTGGATGTTCAAAATGCATTTCTCCATGGTGATCTTGAGGAGGACGTATATATGCGTTTTCCTCCTGGTTTTTCTACTGGTACTCCTGGCACTGCATGCAAACTACAACGTTCCCTTTACGGCCTCAAGCAGTCCCCACGAAATTGGTTTGCCAAACTCCGTGACTCTCTACTCAGTTTTGGCTTTCAACAATCCAAGGCGGATTACACGTTGTTCACTTTCAGTAGAGATAACAATTCTGTCGCCGTCTAAATCTGTGTCGATGACATTATTTTGGCTGGTAATAACACTTATGCTTGCGATCGGGTTAAGCTTTGTCTTCAGACTTGGTTCAAAATTAAAGATCTCGACAAACTCAAATATTTTCTTGGTATTGAATTTGCCCGTAGCTCATCTGGATTATTTCTCAGTCAACGAAAATTTGCCATGGATATATTAAATGAATGCGGTTTACTTGGGTGCAAACCAACTGATTTTCCCATGGACCACAATCATAAATTGGCACTTGCAGATGGTCCAGCTTATGAAGATCCTACACATTATAGACGTCTTGTAGGCCGTCTTGTCTATCTTACTATAACTCGACCTGAATTGAGTTATGCAGTACATACACTTTCTCAATTTCTTCAGCATCCTCTGCAAGAACATTATAATGCAGTGTTGCGTGTCTTACGTTATATCAAGGGAAATCCTGGACAAGGTCTTCTTCTTAGCTCTACTAGTGATCTTTATCTTCGTGCCTATTATGACTTTGATTGGGCAAGTTGTCCTGTTACTAGAAGATCTATTACTGGCTACTTTGTCAAACTCGGCCAATCTCCTATCTCCTGGAAATCAAAGAAACAAAAGACCATTTCTCGTTCCTCTGCAAAAGCTGAGTATCGTTCAATACTTTTGAACTTTTATGGCTCAAAGCTTTATTACAGGATCTTGATGTTGCTCACCCAATGCCCATGAAACTATATTGTGATAGCAAATCTGCAATTCATATTGCCTCTAACCCAATTTTTCATGAGCATGCAAAACATATTGAAATCGATTATCATTTTGTTCGAGAACATGTGATGGCCAAGACTATATCCACTGAGCACATTCCAACTTCTTCTCAACCTGCAGACATCTTGACTAAAGCTCTTGGCAGAGAACAGTTTGAATTTTTATTGTCCAAGTTGGGCATCTCCTCCCTCCATGCTCCAACTTGAGGGGGAGTATTAAGATAAGTTTAACAGTTTGTTATTTGGTTGTATATGCTAAGAGTAGTTTGTTATTATTTTGTTGTTATTATTTTGTATTTCAGTTGCATGAGATCAACATCTTTCCTTTATCTTAGGCTTCTTAGTACAACTACCCAATATATTATATTTGTTATTGTAACTTCATAGGTCTATTTAATGACCACGTATGTGAATAAACTTTAAGCTGCTTATTCCTTTGCAACTTCCTTTAATCTTCCTATCAAAAACGCTTGGTGATCTATAATAAGTAATCGATCCTGCGCGCGTACTAGAATCCTAAGGGAACCAGTTAAAGATTTAAGAAATAGTAAGTTTTTGTTAGGAATCATGTGAGAGTGCATTAGAAATCATGAGGGTACATTAATTGGTAACATTTCCGTAAGAACTTCTGTTTTTCATTCTTTAACAAGTGCCCTAAGGTTAGCATTCTCAATTGTAATTGTTCACAATGAAACCAGTGAATCAGACTTCTATTTGGGAAGATTATGTTGGATCTTGCAAAGAAAATGATTGAGTCTTATCGTTGTGGGTTGTTGGTTGGATAGCAGAATCAGTACATGCAAAATATACAATAAGATCTGTTTATTCATATGTTGGGGAGAATCAAACATTAAACAAATTTAGTAGTGCACTTCATTAAAACTATGGAATTTGGAATAAAGGTTTTGCAAAGGGGTTGATGTTGGGAAGAATGGGAATTTGGGGTTTTGGTAACAGTACCCTAAAAACTATTCATTTTAGGCCTAGTAAATCAGGATTTTGTTCTCTTCGCCACTTCCATGAAAGGGATATATTGTTTGGAAAAGAAGCTAATGCACATGATTTCATTGTCAAGTTGATGAAACTCAAGCAAATTGATCTCAACTTTTATGCTCAGAAAAAGTATGAAAACTAACTAATCTGTATAGCACCTGAGCACATCAAAATAGTTTGATTTGATGTTTAATATTGCATGAAAGGAACAAGACTTGTACCCTTTTTCATTTTGGTCTCTACATCAAAAAACTCTATAGAGTTTAATATTTATTTATGTAACGTAAGGAAACCGGGGTGCAAAAAGCAATTTCCTTCATTTGGAAAGCACTAAAAGCATCTTAATGTTCTAAATGACCGACATCAAACATCAGATAATCATAGTTTGCTACAACAGTCAGCAAACCACCAATTCAGTAACCAACAGCAATTTAACATGATAGATCACTGAAGTATAGTTGTTGCGTCAAAGCCAAACCAAATGGCAAATGCAATGACCAAAGTCACCCAACAAAGGCTGTGAGAAGTACTATTGAGAAGGAGAAGACAACCTATGGAAAGAGTGAAAGACTGCAAGAAAGTGGCTAAAAATTTGTTCAATTTGTACTTTTTGAAGTCGAAGTCTTAAAATACAGATTGTGACAGAGAAAAACTTCAATGTGCTACAAAGGAATTTGGGGGTTCCAAAAGAGCCTTTAAGCTATAAGTTAATAACTTTTAGCTCCTGCCCTGCTGCCTATTTTGTAAACAGTTGTTAAAATGTCAAACAGGAAGCAAAGGAGGGAAAGTTATATCTTTTCACTGACAATAAGATTTAAAAGATTAAGTACATCTGATTATTTTTCACTGACAAGAAACCTTTTATTACTTATTATCTGCCTCTGATTCTAAATAAGTTTTCGGTCCTTAGTGAATAAGCCAGGTTTGGGACTTTTATTTGTGGAAAGCAAAAGCAAGTTAGGATCAAGCTGGACCAACAACTACGACAGCTTCTTATTATCATGTCTGGGGTGTGAAAAGCCACATGTCCAATGTGGAACCAAACAACTAACTACCCATTCTAGACTATTAAGGATGACATGCATGCCACCAAAAGTAGTCAGCTAGAAGCTTGGGAAATTCTTGAGGATGGACTAAAAGATTAAGATATAGATTTGGAAATAGGAGGATGGATTCTTCTGATATTTGTTAGAAAGGTTAACGTCGTTACTATATGATCATAGATACATATGCTTGTGTTATAACAAAATCTTCAGAATGAAGTAGGCCATTTATACTTGATTAAAACCTTGATAATGTAGTCTTGAATATAATTTTATAATGGCCTAAGATAGCTTCTTATCAATGAGACTATCTCACGAATCACAGAATCACTGACTATTATCTCACGAACACTGTCACTTTTCAAGAAAGGTCATAAGAAATTCCCTCTCTTGAGCAGATGACAAACAGATCCAGAGTACACAAACAAGAGTCTGTTACAAAACCAAAAACAACACAAGAAGGTCGGTTGAGAGTGTTATATGATGTGATAAACACTGACGCACATAAAAACAAAATTTAATTTTTCCAATACTCTCAATGTAAAGAATTTTGCAGCAATTAGAAATCATGCTAATATGATTCTTAAAGTAATTATTCTAAAAGTCAAATATCTTACCATAAAAGATAATCTATGATTAGATAATAGTAAAAAAATTGGTACCTGCAAAACATAGGAACCTGAACTTGATGACTCTTTTCACTACAATCCTTGAATTTGACTAGCTTTTCCCATATCTTTTATTTAAGTAACCGTTCACAAAGCCACATACCTTTCTAACAACGAAGAACAAAACAAGAAGAGGAGCTCCTTTCAACCCTTCAAAGAGAAGAATGTGATGAATGCGATAAGAATTCATGCATCAAGAACAAGAACAGTACAGAACAGACATACAATACTTAATTCTTTAACCACTTTCTTGACTTTAAGGAGCTGAAGAAGCGCATCTTCTCCATCTTCATCGCTGGACAAGTGTGTGGCCTTGTGGTTGGTGCCTAAAATGAGTGAACAACTTTACGGCAATTAGAAATCATGTTAATATGATTCTTAAAGTAATTATTCTAAAAGTGGAATATCTTAACATACATGATACATGATAATTTGGTATTATATAATTAAATTCATCAGAGTAAAATCAGTAAATGGAAAAAAGAAAAAAAAAATGATCCCTGCAAAACATGGGCTGCTGAACTAGTTGATGACTCTGTTTTCACAACATTGGTTGAATTTGGCTATCTTTTCCCATATCTTTTTATTCCAGTAACCGATCACAAAGGCACATACCCTTCTAACAACGAAGAAGAACAAGAAGAGGATCTCCTTTCAGCCTCTTAAAGAAAAGAAAGTGGTGAATGCGACAAGAACAGACAGACACGCAATTCATGTTTCTTTAAGGAGCTGAAGAAGTGCGCCTTCTCCCTCTTGGTCGCTGGACGAGTGTGTGCCGTTGTGGTTGGTGCCTGAAATCAATCAACAACTTTACTACGAAACAAATCATAATAATAATTCACCAGCTTGCTTTTCTGGCGATGATTCTTCACTTTTGTTACAGAGAGAAGGTCAAAGAAAAAAGAGCAAGATCATGGTTCAAAGATCTCCATCTTCAATTAATATGTAGCGGTAAATTTTAAATTTGAATTTATCCACTCATATCTATCTATCTATCTATCTATATATATAAATATATATATATATATATATATATATATATATATATATATATATATATATATATATAAGAATTCAAAAATAGGTTTGGATGTCATTTGATGCATTGTACTGAAAGTGCCAAACAAGAATGATAACCCTTTGCACTGTCAATAATTTTGTTTACTTTGCAAATAAGTTTGATTTTATTGACTACTTTTTTGAACCTGGGGAGGCGAAGAAGAGCTTCTTCTTTTTCTTCATCGTCAGACGAAGCTGTGGCTTTGAGGTCAGTAATTAAAATGTGAAGACCTGGAACAGATTCCATTACAGCAAAGCAAGAATGCAGCCAAGAAAGTACAAGAGTAGAATATGATAAATACTAGGTAAAATGTCAAACAGTTGGTAAAATGTGCTACAAACTAAAAAATTCAATGTGCTACAAAGAAATTTAGGGATGATAAAGAGTTGTTAAAATGTCAAACAGGAAGCATAGGAGGTCATGTTTTATCTTTACAATAAGAAGATTCAAAAGATTATCTACATAGAAAGCCTTTTATTATTTATTATCTGCATTTGATTCTAAACAAGTTTTCAGAACAATTCAAGTTTGTAAAAGGTTATTTCGGTCCTTAAAACAAGCTTATATCACGTTAATAGATCAGGTTTGGGTCTTTGATGTAGGAAAGCAACTTTGTATCAAGCTTTATAAATCCAATTTTATAGGGACAAAAGGTTATTTAGCATGGTGGAAATTACAATAATTGAACAAAAGAAAACAAGTTTACATATGGATGCATCCTTCTGATATTTGTTGGAAAACTTACATGTTGACTTTTTTTTTTTAGCTGAGATTGTTAACTATTTTATTTTATTTATTGATTGTTAACTAATACTGTTACTAATATGATTATAATGCATACATACAAATATATATATATATATATATATATATATATATATATATATTTGTATTACCACAAAAAATAAGTTTTAAGTCTCTCAAATTTATGCTGTATGTTTATAGTCCTTCAAATAAAAAGTTGCATTTTTTAGTTCCTCAAATTCAAAAATAATTTAATTGTCTCCAAATTGCCAAAAATTAGTCAGGAGGACTAAAAAGAATTTTTTAAAATTGTGGGAAAAAAAACAAATTAAAAACTTTTAAAGTAAATATTCAGAATGTAAAATATATTAGCATAACATGATAATAATCTATGATTAGACAAGAGAGTGGATATATTTTATGCTATCAGTATTTTATAATTAAATTCTTAATAGTAAATGAAAATAAAATGATACTTGTACTATCTGGAGTCCGTCAAATGGGCGTGGCAAGTGATGTGACGCTCTAATGTGCACATTAGCACTCCATGTTAGTCCTGACACATGAGCACAGACGCTTCGCCCTTAGTAGCCGAGCTACCAAGTCGACAAGTTATCTTTAAATACCTTAATATTTGAATATTATTGATAATATTACAACCCTCTTATCAAGTGATAGATAATTAATTATTTGTAAGCGGTAGAATATCTATGATCCATTGGATTATCTACAAGGTATAAATTATCTACAAGTCACAACTTATCTACTAGCTATTATCTACAAGCTAAGACTTATCTGCAAGGCTTGTTACGCCATTGTAACAACACTGGCAAACAAGGACTCGAAACTCCTACTCCACTCTATAAATATAAGGTTTTATCTCACCTTTTTCATTCCCTCATCAACTAACTCACATACTTACTTAAGCGTCAGAGTCCTTTGTTTTGCAGGTTCCCCGTCTTGTCCTCCTAACAAAGGGTACTTATAGTCTAACATGCAAGATTCTGGAGCTCATCTTGGCCACGTCCACCCTGATGTCGATTAGCTCTAGATTTCGGTAAGTACATTTGGCGCCCACCGTGGGACACGATAAAACTTTTCTCGTGTCCTTTTTCACCAATAGCCAGCACGCAGTTTGGCCTCAGATGCGAGACACCTCTAGAGAGCTCCAATCCTCCCCCAACAATCATGATAGACATCGACACCCTCCAGCAACTCCAAACACATATTGTGGAGATGGAGCGACACCATGAGGAGGAACTCAGAAAGCTAAATGCTGACCACGATCAGCTGGAGGCTCGTGTTAGACACCCCTAGGATGACAAGCACTCTGCCCACACAATGCATGAACTTACTCAACAGCAATCACACCCTCGACACACCATCAACACCCAAGACGATCCTAGTCTCTCTTACATACACTGCCATGAAGGGCAAATAACTCATCGACACCTTTTTGTCGATTGAATCATGGAGGTCAACCTGCCCTTAGTTTGCAAATTGCTCAAACTAGAGCGCTATGATGGCATTACTGGTCCAGATGAGCACCTGCACGCTTTCCTCACCCAAACAAATCTCTACACCGACGACGACACAACTTTGTATCACATTTTCCCAATGTTCCTCAAAGGGGAAGCATTGACATGGTACGGAGAACTCCGTCCAAGGTCCACCGACAGCTTTGACACTCTTGCCTAGCATTTCAGTTCTCAGTACGCAACCAGTCGATCACATCACATGACTTCCACTGCTCTGGCTAGTCTATAACAAGTAGATGATGAATTTTTCCGAAAGTTCATCGATAGGTTTGGATGAATTGTTGTCTAGATTCGAAATCTTAAACCTGAAGTAGCACTACACTCCATGCTTCTCACCTTACAGCCTGCTAATTTCGCATACAATCTATATAAAAAACCACCCAAAACATGGACAAGTTACATATAATAACCTAGGCTTTCTATAAAAAGGGAATAAAAGAAATAAAAATTCATCCAGGTGCCACCAAAATGTATCAGGACTTGAAGAAGAAGTTCTGGTGGCCAGGGATGAAGAAAGATATAGCTGAGTATGTAACTAGATGTCTGGTATGTTAGAAGGTGAAGATCGAGCATCAAAAACCGCCAGGCCTACTACAGCCATTAGAAATCCCAGAGTGGAAATGGGATAGCATTTCCATGGACTTTGTGGTGGGATTATCAAGGACTCAGACTGGATGTGATTCCATCTGGGTCATTGTTGATAGGCTGACTAAATCTGCTCACTTCTTGCCTGTGCGGACTGACTATACTGCAGAGAGATTGGCTCAGCTATATGTCAAGGAAATTGTCAGACTGCATGGAATCCCAGAGAGTATTGTTAGTGACAGAGACCCGAAGTTCACTTCAAGATTCTGGAGTGCGCTTTAAGAAGCTTTTGGTACTCAATTGAGGCTCAGCACGGCCTACCATCCTCAGACAGATGGTCAGACAGAGAGGACCATCCAGACCCTGGAGGATATGTTAAGGGCTTGTGTATTAGAGCAAAGTGCCAGCTGGGACAGGTATCTACCTCTGGTAGAGTTCTCATACAATAATAGCTTCCATACCAGTCTGGGCATGGCACCTTATGAGGCACTGTATGGCCGGAGGTGCAGAACTCCAGTATGCTGGATTGAGGTAGGTGAGAGACAACTTCTCGGACCTGAGATGGTTCAGAAGACCTCTGAGCAGGTCCGAATGATCAGAGACAAGTTAATTAGAGCTCAGAGTAGACAGAAAAGTTATTATGACCATAAACATAGACCCCTGCAGTTTGATGAGGGTGATCATGTGTTTCTAAGGCTATCTCCGGTCATAGGTGTAGGACGAGCTTTGGGTGTGAGGAAGCCGAGCCCTAGATTCATTGGTCCCTATTAGATACTTCAGAAGGTAGGACCAGTGGCTTATAGGCTAGCTTTGCCTCCCCAGTTATCAGGGCTACATGATGTTTTCCACGTGTCTTAACTGAGGAAATATGTGGCGGATCCCTCACACGTGGTAGAGCCCGACACAGTTCAGATTAAAGAGAATCTGACAAGTCCTACATGACCCTTGAGGATTCTGGACAGAATGGAGAAGCAGATCCGGAGCAAGACTATTCCCATAGTCAAGGTGCAATGGGAAGGCAGAACACTGGAGGAGGCGACTTGGGAAAGGAAGCAAGAGCTATTGAAGCTGTATCCCGAGTTGTTTAACAGGTATGTTTCTGAATTTTGCGGACAAAATTCTTAAAAAGGTGGGGAGAATATAATAACCTAGGCTTTCTATAAAAAGGGAATAAAAGAAATAAAAATTTAAATTTATAAAATTCTGTCGCAAAAGCCTTAGCGACGGATTTAGCGACAGAATTAGCGACGGATTTAGCGACGGATGGAGTCTAGTGTCAGGAGTGCCACAGATGCTAGAAATTGGCGCCGGTAGCGCCAAAATGGCGCCAATGGCGCCATATGCATTGGATTTTGGCGCCATCAGCGCCAGAGTGGCGCCATCAGCGTGGCATGTCGGTTAGGCCACCTATAAAAGGCCATCTCGCGATTTTCAGAGGAAAAAAACACTGTTCCTCTTCTTCCTTGACCCAGGCAGCCATTGTTGCACCATAAAAGCTTCATACCTTCATCCTAATTCATTAAAACACCTCCTAATCACTTCTAAACTTGAATTGAACCACTTAGGTACCAAATTTCAGCCTAACCCTTGAGAGAAACCCCATTCCTTGAGTTTCTTCAGAGAGCTGAGTATTGGAAGAGGAAAGAAGGCAGTTCAGGGACGCCGGAGTTGGGAGAAAGACTTCTCCAACCTTCCTCGACCGATTTGAGGTAAGAAACTCAAGTTTTAACCGTTTAATTTGTGAAATGGGTAATGGGGTGAATAGTGACTCATTTGAGATAGGGCTGGAATTAGGCTTAGGTTCTTTAGAAAAGTATAGTCAGGAGGTTGTTCTGAGAGATATGGAACCTTGAAACTGGAATTGTGATGAAGATTGAATTGGGCCCGGTGAGGAAGAAGGGTGTGTGAATAGGAGGTACTATGGTCTGTATGAACATAAGTACCTTTACAAAAGTTGTTCCCAAGGCCAAATGAACGCTGAAAACATATTGATATGTCTATTTTGGCTAAGTTGAACAACTGTTGGTTTTAGTATAATTAAAACTTTGAATTTGGATATACAGAGTCTAAAAGAGACTCTAAAGCCTTAGTCAGACTGAGGCAGACCACTAGGGGTCGATGAATGGCCTAGTGGAAGCTGAGCTAAGATGAACCTTAAGTTAGAAGACAGAAACTAATAAGGAAAGGAAGAGTGTTCCCTTTCATATAAACGGTTAAAAACTGTTACTGATTATCTATTTCATGCCTATTGTAGGGCGTGAGACGCATATCACTGGTGGCGGTCACCACGAGACTAAGAGAGCTGATTCTGAGCTGAGAACAGGTAAGCTCAGTGTTCTTGGGGAATAGTTTCCCTGTTTGTGTTCACTACACCCAAGTCGGGTGATTGATTGATATGTCTTGCATGCTTATGTTATGTGATGCTGGAATACTGAATCATGCATTATCTGTTGATGAAATGTCTTGATGGTTTGCTGGCAATTTAATGCTGGCTAAACCCTGAGATAAGGTATGCTGGTCTTGATTACACTAGTATAGTGTATGTGTGTATGGACTTTGGTTATGAGAGGATTGTGATGATTATGCTGTGTGAAGTGCATGCATGAGAATTCACTGGCCAGTAGAATAAGGAACTATGGACCCCTTAGGAATGTGCCCTTAAGTGGATGATCTTCCTTGGGACAATCCATAGGAGTCCATGTAAATCCTGAGAGAATGTGCCCTTCAGTGGATGATCTTTCTCAAGTGTTGGGTGGAAAGTCCTGAGGGAATGTGCCCTTCAGTGGATGATCTCTCTCAGGCAAGGTGTGTGTTGGTCGTGTATGTTTATGTTATACTTCTATGTGCATGCAGCTTGTTCATGAGAGCCATGAAGGCTGACTGTATGATAGAGAATTATTTGATATGATTTCTGTTATATTATATATATTTGTGTTTGGAAGTGAACCAGGGGGAGGGAAACCTCCGAGAACCCTGAGTTTACTGAGATGATTATCTCACCCCTGTTGGGCCTCATGTTGCAGGAACTGAGACAGAAGTTACTGAGAGATCCCAAGGCAAAAGGCCTGAGCTGGGATAGGGAGGTGGAAAACCCTAGGGTTAGAAGACCGAGCTTGATAGCTCATGTTTTGTCATTTTGTTTGTATTCTGGATACCTAGGGAAAATTTGTGTAGTTTTGGGAACTATGTATCTGGTAAATGACAGAGATTCACCATATATGTATATAAAGTGTATTTCTATTGAATTCAAGCTTCCTTTATTATTTATGATTATACTTGCTGCGTTACTCTGACATTGTAATAATGTTAATACCCCGGGTGCACACGGGATGTTACATTACACGAACGAGCCAAATGTTATATTCAAATGGAGGAGATGTCAAGATTCAGAAATGATGTCCGACAAGCCGACCAAAAGCGAGATAAAAGGGAAGGGGGCACCAAGATTTACTCATACAAGTCGGACAAAAGGCACAAGTCGGACAAGTGTCATCTCTTTTCAAGGGGACCAAGGTATGAGCGTTACACACCCCAAACAGTTGATCGAGCCATCATCCTCGAAGAAAGCCTTTAATGCTAAGATACCCATACAACTACCTCTAATGCCTCCTCTTAGACCCAGGTTAGACAAAATCAAACACCATCGGTACCATCGTGGCGATAGGGTTGATGCCCTAGAAGTCTCTATCAATGAATGTTATGGGATGGAGACTTTGTGGCAATGGTATGTCAACATAGTTTATGTCGATTTCCCGAATGGCGACGAGATGCCTCTTTCGACACTGACTACACAACCCATCATAGGAAAATCCACTCACAATGGTGTTGATCACACCTCTGATTTGGTTGGCGGGCTCATTTTCCTATTCTTGCTAAGGGTTCGTGTATTTGCCTTTGTCTCATTCTATCTTCTGCTTTGTCCCTTTTTCTATCGACACCGTGATTTCTATGTTAGTCCTCCTGGTGTTCTCCAGGTCTTGCTCCTTTCTGGATGATTATCAGACTTTTTTACGAATTGGGCTAGATACCCTGCCTGTATAAGCTCTTCTATTTTGTTTTTCAGGGCCCAACAAATATTTTGTGTTTTGACCATAACTGCAACGGTATTTGCAATGTTTGGTCCTATCTAACCCAGGTCTGGGAGGAAGTGACAGAGATAGCTTTATGGGTACCTCCGTGTTAAAGGCTTCTTCAAAAATAGTGGTGCCATTGGTTGTCAGGGGTGTGTATATGCCAAATGTCCAACTTGTGTGAGTCAATTCTGGTACCTCCTTATTTCTTGTCCGACTTGTCAGATCTCATTTGAACCTGGACATCTCCTCCATTTGAATATAGCATTTGGCTCATTCACGTAACCCATCCATGTTGTTGGGAGGGTTTTTGCATAGATGGTTTGCAAACTTACCACTCCGTAAGGCGAGCAACATGAAGTGTAGTGCTACATCAGGGTTAAGATTTTGGATCTAGACAACACTTCATCCAAACCTGTCCATGAACTTTCAGAGGGATTCATTCATCTACTTATTGCAGACTGGCTAGAGCCATGAAAGTCATGCGTTGTGACCGATCGATTGCGCATTGAGAATTGAAACGCTTGAAAAGAGTGTCAAAGCTGTCGAGGGTGTGATTTCCTTGGAGTACGCTCATGCATTGTGTAGGCAGAGTGCTTGTCGCCCTAGGGGTGCCTCACACGAACTTCCAGCTGATCATGGTCAGGCTTTAGCTTTCTAAGTTCCTCCTTATGGCGTCGCTCCATTTCCGCAATACATGT
This sequence comes from Glycine tomentella, assembly GCA_007407185.1. Classification (NCBI taxonomy): domain Eukaryota; kingdom Viridiplantae; phylum Streptophyta; class Magnoliopsida; order Fabales; family Fabaceae; genus Glycine; species Glycine tomentella. The sequence goes on from PYAF01001182.1 coordinate 501,860, forward strand.
GTGAATTTGTTATAGAGTGTTTGTGTCTGTCATGATTGTTGGGGGGAGGATTGAAGCTCTTTAAAGGTTTATCGCTTATGAGACAAGACTGCGTGCTAATCATGGGTGAAAAAGGTTGCGGGATAAGTTTTACTGCGGTCGCATGGTGTAACAACCCTTACAGATAATTCCTTATTCGTTGTCCCAATAGCCTAACTATTAAGGACGAAGCGTTTATGCTCCTATGTCACGGTTGACATGAAAGACTGACGAGCACATTAGAGCGTCACATTACTTGCCATGTCCATTTGGTGGACCCCGGACAGTACAACTATGATAAAATATGATAAAATCGTGTTCGTTGACTGTGACCATATTATTGATAGAATGAGGTATGGTCATCGATCAACCAATTAAACAATTAACACTTTTCTTGCAAGGCTAAAACTAAAACTCAGAAATAGAGGAGGTGGGTGAAGTACATGCATGCAAAACTCGTCTATTAATAATACAATCACAATTAAGAAACACAGCCTCATGATCTTTTGATCGTTGACATTGCCATGTCTCATTTTGTTTTGGAGGCACACAAATCTTATTTCTTTTACCACTTTCTTGACTTTGGGGGGAAGAAAAAGGTACCTTCTCCTTCTTCCTCGCTGGACAAGTACATGGCATGCCTGAAATGCGAACGAATAACTTTAGAATAGAACGCAGATTCATGACCTTCGTGGTGATCTCCATGGCAGCAAAGCTGTAAAATATCATGCTGACAATAGACTTCTCATTGACTGATTTATTTGCATTTTGCACACAGGATATATGTATAATACAACTAATATAGATTAGGATTGAAGCTACTTGCGCTGCTTATCTTATCTTATCTAAACAAATTAACATTTCAAATTTAAAACTTAATTTCCCTATCCTATCCAATGTAAAAGATATATATTTCTTTATCAAAATTATCAAACTAATCTTCTAGAATGAATCCTTTGCTCCCCTCATGGTGCATAAAGGTCAACAATGCCAAATTGCTAAGCAGTAACTCAAATCTTTCTTTTCCAAAAGGTTTCGTGAATATGGGCCTGTTTGGATGTTAGCTTCTCTATAAGCACTTCTAGAAGAGAAAAGTAAGAAGAAAAAAATGAAATGATTTTTTCCATAAGCTAAAATAAGTATTCCATTAGCTAATTTGTAGATGTCATCTCATCTTTTAGAGAAGTTACATTGGTGAGCTTCTACAAATTAGCTAATGAAGAGCTTATTTTTACTTATGGAGAAGTTCATCTCATCTTTTTGCTCTTATTTTCTTCTTCTAGAAGTGTTCTAGAGAAGTTTACCCAATCAGGCTGCCACTTGATTCTTGGTCCAGATTTTAATAGGTTTTATCCACCAGATTGTACTTTCTCCTGGACAAAATAACAGTCCATCTACCTAGGGAGGGGCAGTATGGTCTATTGACAGCTGTTTTTAAAAAAATAATTTGTATTAGAAAATGAAATATACAAATACACGAGCGCGTATATATAATATTTAATTTAATTTTTAAAGAAAAAATATTGTAATTTATTTAATTACATTCATAAGAGTAAATGGAAAAAAAATGGTAGCCGCAAAAGATAGGCTCCTGAACTCGTTGACGACTGTTTTTACAACAATGGTTGACTAGTTTTTTCCAAAACTATCTTTTCATTTCAGTAACCAATCACAAAGCCACATACCCTTCTAACAACCAAGAACAAGAAGAGGAGCTTCTACCAACCCATCAAAGAAAAGAAAGTGGTGAATGCGATAAGAATTATGTGCTACAAGAACAAGAACAGAACAGAACAGACACACATCTTATTTCTTGAACCACTTTCTTGACTTTGAGGAGCTGAAGAAGCGCCTTTTCTCCCTCTTCATCGCTGGACGAGTCTGTGGCGTTGTGGTTAGTGCCTGAAATGAATGAACAACTTTACGTAAGAACTGAGAATTCATGAGCTTGCAGATGATGATTCTTCACGGTTGTTACATGCATGCATGGCATGGCATGGCACCAAGAAGTACAAAAAAGAAGAGCAATCTTGATGATGTTTCAAATATCTCCATCTTCCGATTAATATGTATCGGTTTTTTTGTAAATGTGTAGAGTCCAGCCAATGACTTAAAATTTACGTCACACAAACAAATGTGGTTTAAATATGACTTATCTTTTCAGTTTTCAGATGAGTTAAATTTTAAAATTGAATTTAACTTAATTTGATAAATTTTCAAAATTTGAATCAGACAAACTCAAGTGGCTTTATATTTATGACCTGATTTTTTCTTATTGAATTTCACCTTCAATAGATTTTTGTTTATTAATTTATTAAGAAATACTTTCATGTTTAATTAAAACTAAAGTGAACTAACAATAAATAAATATTCATATACTTATAAAAAGAACTTAAATTAGTTTGGACGTAAAATCTATCCAAAAGGTGGATTTGTTTTGAAGAAAATTTATAGCCATTTATTTAAATGATGACTCGTGAAAATTAGAACTATCGGTTTGGATTTGCCTACAACAGGTCACTATATTTTCAGATCAAGTAAAACTAAGTTAATTTAATTTAGAGCTACTAATTTTCTAGCCTAATTAACCTAGTCCTCTATGACTTATGGGGCAAATGCAGTGACGATTGGAAAAACCCATACATCTTTCTTATTGTGCACAAAATGAAAAATAATACACCATAAAATAAGGCCAACACCATAAAGAAAATAGGAAAGATAAACATAGTTTTGACTCTCATCCCTACATTCACACATTTTATTTTGTTAATGTGGTTCAAGCCATCTTTCTTACATAAGATACCTCGCCTATCCTTTATATAAAGTTTTTCGAGAGAAACTACTTCACCTCATATAGAATACCCTTATCATTAGCCACAAACAAGAAACCATCCACGTATAAAACAAGAAAACAAATCTTACTCTCACTGACCTTCTGGTATATATACATTAATCCATGACACTTTCTTAAAAAATAAACGAAGAGATAACCTCATGAAATTTTAGATACCACTAACAAGAAGTTTGTTTCAATCCATATGTGGATTTATTAAGCTTGCATACTAAATGCTCACAATCACTAGAGAAGAATCCTTCATGTTATTTCATGTAATAAACCACTTTATCTAGATCACCATTGAGGAACGTTGTTTTTCACATCCATCTGATGTAACTCAAAGTCAAAATGAGTTACTAATGTCATAATCACTCGAAGAGAATCTTTCTTAGAGACAAGAGAAAAACATGTCTCCTTGTAAACAATTCCTTCTTTTTGAGTGAACCATTTGGCAATAGGTCTTGTCTTACGTCTCTCAAAGTTGCATTATGAGTCTTTCTTTGTTTTAAAGACCCATCTACATTAATTAATGGCTTTTGCACCATCAAGCAACTCAAAAGGAGGAATCCGTCCGAGCAGGGGATCGCGTCTGATTAGTTAGTTGGTGACGCAATAGCTTACCAAGGCGATGATTAGTAGCTGGTCCAAGAGGGTGCACTACTAGAAAAGCAGCTTTCAACATCGGTTATATGAGACATTTAACATCGGTTCTGGGCCGATGTTGAATCAGGCGACGTTGAAAGTGGACCATTTAACATCGGTTCTTAAAACCGATGTTAACACATACAAGCACATCGGTTTGCAATGAATAACCGATGTGGACATGTCATACATGAAAACGCTAAAAAGAGGAA
>PYAF01001183.1:0-30224 GCA_007407185.1 Glycine tomentella
ATTGCGCCTGACCACAATTGTTTCTTCCATTGGTAACTTCTTTATCTTTTTACTTACTTTAATTTCTGTTTTTATTCAAACACCAACCACAACTCAACAATTACTTCTTTGTTCTTTATTTTTCTGTTTTTAAATTCCAATCATTTAGAATTAATATTATTGTAAAAATCATTCCAATCCCTGTGGAGACGATAACTCATTTACCTACTTTATTACTTGTTAACGATCGGTGCACTTGCCGTATCAATCGCGTAATCGCGCAACATCACACACATGCGACATATTCAGGTATAAATTTTTTAATTGAACAATGGTACATACAAAGTGATTCCTAAATTTTTTTTTATTTATAAGTGTGTATACGAATTGATTATTTGAAACTTGACTTTAGATCGATCATGCACTTATCAGTGCTCTTATTTAAAGGTGGAGACCAAAGACACATACGTTTCACATGCCACAGGGAGAGATGACCATCACATTGGAACATGTGGCTGGTATCTTAGGTTTAGGCACTGACGGCAATGTCGTCACCAGAGTCACGTCAGACGACTGGGCCACCGTCATCGAGGAGGTCTTTGGTCATCCTACTCAAGAGGGTGAGCTAAAAGAAGGATTCATGCGCCTATCTTACTTTGATAGGCATTATGCGCATTGGGGTGAGGTAGCTGGGGATGTGGTAGAAGTCATGCGGTTTACGAAGGCACACATTTGCACGTATCATTGGAGCACGGCTACTATGGACAGATTTGGCGAAGCGCTGTCAGTTGTCGCTATATCCCTTTGCCGATAGGAGACATGGCAGACATAGGTAGGTATAGCTGGGGTTCAGCGGTCCTTGCACATTTGTTTAGACAAATGTGCGAGTGTACATATGCAGATAGAAGTGACATAGATAGGTGTCACGTGCTTCTCCAGATATGGGCGTGGCTCAGATTCCCACCCATTGCTCTAGCTATACCTCAGCCTACTCACCAGGAGTGGCATTACGGCCACAGGTATGTGTTCTTATTTTCTTTTATTAACTATGTATTAATGAGTCTTATAAGTAGTCTAACGTCATTTATTTTCAAATTTGGTTTAATGCTTTAGGCAAGTTTTGTGCACACGAACTTCTCTGATATTAGCTAGCATTAGATTCCCTTGCTCAGGATGAGGTACGTATTGTTATTTATATAAGTTTTGGTCGGTTGACTTGGATTATTTGCACTTTTGGTCATCATTGTTCTTTCCTAATTGTGTGTTTAATTGTTTTGTTCAGGTGGTTTGGCAACCATATGCAAGCTACCACTTCCTTGGTGCATCTGAGCACAAGCGACTGTTGTGGATGGCTACTACACCAACTATATACTTTCACACAGTTGAGTATTCCCATCCAGACAGATGCATGCGTCAATTTGGAAGGGATCAGCCAATCCCATGAAGGTCGTGGAAGCTGAAAGGTGTGCATGACCTCTCATTGTGGGGTAAACCACATGATAACTGGGTCCGTAAGCTGAGACCCTTTATCCATCGATGGAAGGTTAGGGACCAACACATAGAGCTACCTCCCCAACTAATTGGGTTCCTATCACCAAACCATGAGTACATGGTTTGATTCAGGGAGAATGGGAAACGATACGTGACGAAGATGGCTGCCAAGATGGGTCGTGGTGTAAGTGTTGTTTAAATTTAATTTGTAAACTAATTTTCATTTTCATGGCATTATTGTCTAGATTAATGAATTTGTTTTGTAATTTGTAGTTTGATGGCCTGGAGATATTGTATTGTGCGAGTGGCGATCAGGAGTGGCCTGGATTCAACATGGACTACTTGCACGAGGAGGTGGGTCGCATTATGAGAATGTTTCGACAGAGCTGTTGCTTGGAGGAGCCAGACCCACATGCACCCCCATCACAGCTTCAATACGACCCACAGGTGTATTTGGATGTTCCGCGTGTGAGACGTGAGGGACATGGACTAGAGCGTCGTAAAAAAGGCATGCCCTATGTTCCTGAGCCCATAGGAGTTCCTAGGGCTCGCATTGATGGTTGGTTTAAGCCTCCACTGATAGGACCTATATACGGCAGTTAGCCTTTCTATAACCAATCATCTCAGCAGCGGGACATGGGGTATCAGGGGTTCAGTAGCCAAAGTGACATGCCTCCACCGGCAGACTCCCAATCACAACATGTGTATTATGCGACTACTTTGGCCATGGCATCAGCGGAGTGTGGGACAAGTAATGACGTTCCTACTACGGAGTGGAGTGCTGATGATATTGACAACCTGTTGGCTCAGGTTGATTATACTCTGGCCAATTGTGGGGATTGGCCAAGACATGCATAATATGCCACCCCACCTCCTGATTATCCCCGCCCATCATCACCAGATTAGGGAACTCCATACCCACCTGCAGATGTAGATCCTTCTCAAGCAGGCCCTTCTCAAACAAGCTCTTCTCGGCTCCGTGGTAGACGAAGGTTGCCCGATCGTCAAGCGCGTCATCAGCAGTGGCCACCTGAGTCATAGTTTTGTTTTTTTAGTTATGTTAGTGTTTATTTTTTTTTATTGTTTGTAATGGACTTTATTTGATATTCTGACATTTATGACAACATTTTCGTGTAATGGTTATATTTCTTGCCTTAACATAGCACGACCAATGACGTACAATATTTTTATGGTTCGTTGTATGCCAATGCATATGAATATCGCGTTAACAAAAACACACACACACACACAATTCAAACACTGGGCCGTTACAACATTCGGTGTGACTGAACAAAGATGTCGTTACTTAACAACCCCAAATAAGGCGTGATTGGACACGACCAAATAGGGCGGGACTGAACATGCCCAAATAGGGCATGACTGAACACGCCCAATTTAGGCGTGATAGAAAGAGGTGTCACGCCTACATTTAGGCGTCATTGACCCTTATATAAGGCAATTTGGACCCCCCTGACTGTGTTCATCCTTCACATGGTCACCTTTATGTATTAATTTTCTCCCATTCTGGTAAATTTTCAGCTCAATCAGAGATAGTTTGCTGTGAAATGACCAGACTGCCCCTGTGCCAAAACTGCTAAAACTCCTACTTAGAGGCCGAATTTGCCAATTTTAACCTATACCTAACCCTTAAAATGGGGGATAAACTTTGGACACCAAGTTTCAGAATCAAACTCCACATGACCGAAAATTTCTGGACAGCAAAGTGCACCACCTACACTACACTAATTCTCTCTGTAACACCCCGTGTGCACCCGGCGTATTAACATTATATAATATCAGAGTAGTGCAGCATATATGGAAAAGAACAGTAAAGGAAGCATAAATTCAATATAATATACATATATGGTGAACCTGTTTGTGTACAAAATACATGCTTTTCCTTAATATTCAGATATACATCAAAAGCCCACGTATAGGCAGACATCAACAAAACTCGAGCTAACAAGCTCGGTCATCTAGACCTAGGGTTCTTCATCAGCCTCTATCCCGTCTCAGGCCTATTGCCCTGGGATTTCTCTGCTAACCCTGTGTCGTCTCCTGCAACATAAGCCCCAAACAGGGGTGAGATTATCATCTCAGCAAGCTCAAGGTCCTGGGAGGTCATCTCCACCACCCTGAGTGCATGTCAAATCACAATTTGGCCTAACCATGGCCATCACATCACAACTATCAGTATACATGGCTAAATATCATACAAGCACAATAATCATTTAATTCCTGAGGAGGATCATCCATAAATGGGCTCTCCACTCTCTCGGGTCTATCACATATGCAGTGTCTGAGAAGGATCATCCGTTAAGGGCTCTCTACTTACTCAGGACTTTAATCCACTGCCTGAGGAGGATCATCCATAAATGGGCTCTCCACTCTCTCAGGGCTTATGTGTACATTCTACTGGCTAGAGAATTAACATACAACCATTATCCAAGTCATAATCATAATCAAAATTCAGGCATCACAGTCTTACAATCATATCAAGCTATCACCCAATTTGGGTGTAATGCACACAAGCAGGGGAAATGTTTCCCCAGAACACTGAGCTTACCTGGTCTCAGCTCAGAACTAGTTCTCCGAGTCTCTTGGCGTCCTTCGCCAATGATATGAGTCTCACGCCCTACAGTAGGCATGAAATAACCAATCAGATACAGTATTCAATCGTTCATAGGGAAGGAAACATCCTTCCTTTCCTAATCAATATATGTCTTCTAACTTATGGTTTATCTTAGCCCAGCTTCTACTAAGTCATACATTGACCCTCAGTGATCTGCCTCAGCCTCACCAAGGCCTCAGAGTTCCTTTAGAACTCTGTACAGATCCAATCAAAGCTGTTCTGGAATTAAGAACTCACATTGACTCAACTTAGCCAAAACACATATATAATCACGTTTTCACCGATTATTTGGCCTTATGAATAACTTTTGTAAAGATACTTAAGTTAATTTAGGCCATAACATTACTCATTCACACACACTTCTCCCTTCCCAGAGCCAAACTCAAACTTCATCACAATTCTAGTTCCAACATGCCATATGGCTCAAAACAACCTCCTGACTACATCTCCCTAAAGAACCTAAGTCTAATTCCAGCCCTATCAATACTTGGTTACTATTCATCCAATCCCCATTTCACAAATTAAACGGTTAAAACAGAGGTTTCTTACCTCAATTCCAACAAGAAGAGCTGGAGAAGCGTTTCTCCTAGCGCTGATGCCCTTGAACTACTTCCTTTATCTTCTTAGAGCTCAGCTCTTTCCCTTACACTCAAGGAATGGGTTCTCCTCACAATTCTCACAACAAAGCTGGAATTTTGGCTTCCAATTGGTTCTAATCTAGTTAAAGGTGATTAGGAGGTGTTTTAATGACTTATAATGGAGGTATGAAGCTTTTAAAGTGCTCTAATAGCTGCCTGGGGTCAAGGAGGAAGAGGAACAGTGGTTTTTTTTGGAAAAATCGCGATTTGGCCTTTTATAGGTGGCCTCACCGACATGCAGCGCCCATGGCGCCACTTTGGCGCTCCCAGCGCCAGTTTCCAGCATCTGTGGTGCTTCTGGCGCCACTCTGCGTTCTTGGAGCCAACTTCCAGCACCTGTGGCGCTCTTGGCGCCAGACTCCGTCGCTAATATTTGTCGCTAAATCCGTCGCTAATTCGTCGCTAATTCTGTCACTAAGGCTTTTGCGACAGAATTTTATAAATTTAAATTTTTATTTCTTTTACTCCTTTTTATATAAAAAAAACCCTAGGCTATTATACTCTCCCTACTACTACTCTGTTTTTTCTTCTGTTTTTTTACTGTTCACTCTATTTTTTTTGTTTTTACAGCAACACTTCATCCATACTTCATAATGCACAACAGCAACAATGCAAATATGTGACAAAGTGCAATTGTGCAACAGAATGTCAATATGCAGTGAATGAATGCAAATATATATATTTTTTCTTTTTCTTTTTATCTAATTATGAGTGAATTAAAGCTAGCATATAATAAAATGTGTCCTCGGCAACGACGCCAATTTTGATTTACGATGTCGTATCGTTTCAAAACAATTAAACTACACGAATTCTGTAGCACAAGATTAACCTAGGTCGACTCAGAGACACTATCAATATGGTTCCAACTTCAATTCACTAATAAACAATAGAGGATTTTTGTCAAACAGTTTGCATGCGATAAGTAAAAATTGCAGAAAATGTATAAACTAATGCGAATTGACAAGAGGTAATGTAAAACCGATTAAAGAACATCAATCCAATTCACCAAATCAAACAATGGTAATTATCATAGTTCTCAGATAATGATTCTGTTATGAAAGTTCATTCAATTTATTAGAAGTAGTTGAATCGAATTAACTCCTAAATTAGTTGAAATCACAAACCTAATTGAAATATCATCCAACTAATCTGTGATTAAAATTCGAAATTAGGAAATGAATCCATAACCTAATCCGTTTTCAATCCTAAACACATTCATAATCTGAAAATTGAATAGAAGATTGAAGAAGTGAACATTCACACAAAATTCGAAATACTAAATCAGAACTCAAATTCCTATTTGCTTGGATTGGATCCTTGGATTGATTGATTGTTTAGCCTCCCATGATCATCATCAATGAAAACCCCATGAAATTGGTGCACAAAAATGGAAGAACAGAAAACGAAAATGAAGAACAAGGAAGAACAATGAAGAACAATTGAGAGAAAATAAGAGAAAAGGTTTTGATTTTGAAAACTCAAAAAAGAAAATGTAAATTTTGTTTTTGCTAAAATGTAATGTAATCTCTGATAAACTTGTAGATCTTTTCGTTGTCTTTCCAAGGACTACTCATATGCTTTATTAGGAGTTCTGTAGAGCTCTGTAAGTCCTGTACAAGGAAGATAGGTCAAGTGAGCAAAAAATTTGAAAATAAGCAACAATTAGCAATTAAGCCCACTTGCTTGCCTAAGACAAAAATTGAATTAGATTGAGAAAATAAAATTCCAAGAGAAGTCAAATAAGCAAAGAAGAATAGAAAAATATTTAACTAAAAACGCCCATTCTGCAACCTCAGAACTGCTATCACGAAATTGTGCAAACGCTACCTCAAAATCAATCATATAGGGAGTATAACCTGCAAAACAATCATACCATTAACACTAATCGAGTTACGGATATATCCATTTAATATATTCAAAATACTTGTTAACAATGCCTAAATTCATCAGTGTCTTCTTCAAGCGTTGATTCTTGAACTTTTGATTAAAATTACTGGCAATATGACGAAGGCAAAACACTTGATGAGCATATGGTGGTTGCCAACTAGGATGATTCGCCACAGCAGATAGTATGCTTCGATGCCTATCTGAAATGAGACATATGTTTTGCCTTTGCGTAACGTGGAAACGAATGTTAGCAAGGAAGTATGCCCAGGCTTCCAAGGTCTCCCCCTCAACTATGGCAAATGCCAGTGGCAGACATTCATTATTGAAATCAACAATTTCCCTGTATACTTCCCATACAAATGAGTGTCATCAATCTGAATCATTGGTTTGCAAAAATTAAATGCCTCACAACATTGTCTGAAAGTCCAGAACATGCGATGAAACACACACTTTCCCCGTACTAGTCGATTTGCCACAAAATAATCATTGGTTTGAATATCATAAAAAGAACCTGGTGAAAAATGAAGCATGTTGGCACATCACCTGGGCAAAAATGCATATAATTCTTCCCAATTCCCGTAAATCATTGTCATTGCTTTCTGCTTTGCATACCAGGCCTTACGATATGAAACTCTAAATCCATATGAATGGGTGATCCTTTCCCGAACCAATGCAATCGACACAGACAGTTCCTCCTGTAACACCCCGGACGTGTTATCATTAATAATATCATAAGCGAGCTATCGGCGTTATCTAAACGCGGTGCGAAAGCGATAGAATCGGTTCTCTTGATTACATTATGCATGGAATATAAAAACACAACACAAACATCATAAACAAGCCCCTGTGACCCAGTTAACTCAAACATAAAACATAGGCAGATACAAACCAGACACAGATAATCAGGAGGAATCATAAACTCATACATATAGCATAACCTGTACATATACATACAACTCATAGTTTCTACCACAACTGTGGTTATACATCAATATATGTACAGGACAAAGGGGTGTACACCAACACCCTATCCCTATACAGGGTACAAGACAGAGATCAAACAAAAGAAACTTCTAAACTTCATCTGCAGCCCATGATCACTCCAGCACACTCTACTAGGGTCTCCTGCCCTGTGGTTGCTCCGCTCCTCTAGAAGCACTTGAAAACCACAACCCACAACAGGGGTGAGATAAAAATCTCAGTAAACTCAGGGTTCTGGGGATCCTCCCTTACCCTGGTTCACCCCCAAGCACAAACACAAATAGAACACAACAAAGCCTAGGACATCATCCTGGCTATCACACATTCCCCAGCTCTCTGGGTACTAACTGGATGATGTCAGCATCAGAGGTATCCTATCTCATACTGGTTCTCAAGCCATCTCAGTACACATCTCACAGAGGTACCATATTATAAGTGTCAACCACTGGACACTTCTCATACCAGAGAGGCACTGCCTCATCTATTGAACCAAGCATTGCCTGAGTCATCTACTCAGGACTTAAAGAATCCAGATATGGCTCATCTAAGAGGCCTTAGGCTCTCATCCCCTCGGGAAGCCCTCTCTTAGAGATACAACATATCTGTCAACTGCCTGGTCTCTCCAGGACTTTCATATACACTGGCCTGGGCAAGAACATCCATATAGGGCAATCACCTCCAGGACTTTCACAGCACATGCCTGAGAGAGATCATCCCACACCGGGGGCACTCCATCCCTCAGGGCTTCCAATCCAATGCCTGAGAGAGATCATCTCACACAGGAGGCACTCAATCCCTCAGGACTTCAAATCACATGCCTGAGAGAGATCATCTCACACAGGAGGCACTCATCCCTCAGGACTTTCCACTGCCTGGGAGAGATCATCTCACACAGGAGGCACTCAATCCCTCAGGACTTCCAAGTCACATGCCCGAGAGAGATCATCTCACAACGGAGGCACTCAATCCCTCGGAACTTCCAGTCCGCTGCCTGAGAGAGATCATCCCACATAAGGGGCACTCAATCCCTCAGGACTTTCCAATAAACTGGCCTGAGGATAACCACTCAGGACTTCCATCATCTCTGCCTAAGGAGGAACATCCATATAGGGCAATCCATCCTTAGGACTCTAGGCGGAGAGCAGTGGCACCTCCCAAGGAATCTCAGCTATTCCAGGGAGTCCTCAAACTCTTCCTCTGGCTAGGGAACCTCAGCTAGCCCGATACTATTCCAGTATCCTATAGATTCCATTACTAACCATCTCATGGTCTTTATCTCATCATAGAACACTCTCACAGTGCTCATCAATCCAGAGGCCCAAGGCCCCACACCTGAAACCACAGGTGCCATAACACCCTCACACCATCTCGGTGTCTATACTAGGGTTCATCAATTTCAGCCCAGCACACACTAGGCCATCATATGTTCATATATCTGGAACGGTCTGAGTTTCACTCCAAGTACTGTTCATCTAGTCTTTCAGGCACACAAACACATATAATTATCAATAACAGGCCACATTGGCCTTTCTCTCCACAGCATGCACAAAATATATATATATATATATATATATATATATATAATCAAGCATGGCATGCATCAATCACCCACTTGGGTGGCAAACAAGAGAAAGGGAATAATCCCCAGAACGATGAGCTTACCTGACAGTTGTGCCGGCAACTCCAGCCTCCTGAACAATGGTCTGCTCCTCTGACACCTCGTGTCAAGCCCTATCAAGGCAACCAATCTCATATCACAGACCATTCAAGCACATAAACAACCATAAGCTCATCAAACAGTCCTCAACTGCCTCAGAGAAAGGAACCTCAGTCCCTTCTATCAACTCAGGTTATCTACCTAAGGTTCCTCAGGCTCATCCTCTACAAGCCTTTCCATAGACCCTCAGTGGTCTATCTCAGCTCAATCAGGGCCTCAGAGTCTCCACAGACTCAGCCCAAGCCATAAACAATGAGCATCTCAGCTCACACCACCCAAAACTCAGGGTTTCCATAGGGCTTGAACGGTCTAATCACTAGACACCGTTCCCATGGCCTCACAAACACCACAAGCCCATCATTTTGGCTCTTGCATGTCTCAAATCAAGTGACTCAGTCAAAGTCACACATGCACCACCTAGAGCCAAAACCAAAGTTCACCAAATCACAAACTGAAAGCTAATCCTTCCTCCTCTCATGATTCTAAACACATATCTCAACTGGACCCAGAGCTAATTCTAGCTCTATCACAGATGGGTCACTATTCATCAAAACCCCCCAACATGAAATCAATCGGATAAACTCGAGTTTCTTACCTCAGAACTGATGAGGAAGGCCTCTGGGCTACTCTCCCGAGCCTTGGTGTCGTTGAACCACCGCCGTTCCTCGCCTAACTCGAGCTCTGTCGCCTCCTTCTGAAGAAGGGGTTTCTTTGGGGTTTCAAGGGAAAGAGAGGAAGGATTCTAGCTCTCTCAAGGTTTCTAGGAGGTTTGGATTGTCTAGGAAGTGTTTAGGGTCACAAAGCAAGGTTATGGGAGCTTGGGAAGCTTTCCCATGGCTGCTGCGCTCAGAGGAAGAAGAAGAAGATTTTCTTCTTCTGAAAATCGCGACAGCCCTTATATACTAGGCCTGTCCGAGGTCTGGCGCGATCCGCGCCAGATCTCGCGCCATCCGCGCCAACTGCACCGACATTGTGGCGCCATCAGCGCCACACCCGCGCAACCAGCGTGAACCTGCCGAAACTGTGGCGCGATCTGCGCCACACCCCGCATGACCCGCGCCACTTCCATCCAGTTGGCGCCCCCAGCGCCAACTCTTGGCGCTCCTGGCGTGAACCTCCCGAGAGTCCCGCGTTCTCAGCGCGAGCTTGGCGCCCCTAGCGCCACATTCCAGTGGGTCTGGCGCCGTCTGCGCCACACCCTTAACAGGGTTTTCTACAGAAAGGACCTGGCGCTAACCGTGCGGCACCTCGCGCCACCTGCGCCAGGTCTCAGGGTCATCACACCTCCTTAATCATTCCTAACAATGCAAATGTAACATTCACATTAAAATGAACAACCTTAAAGAACCATTATTGAAGACATATAGAGGAAATTTAAAAAATACATACCTACTACAAGTGAAGCAATAACATCAGAATCAAGTTGTCTATGACCCTGTGAAATATGGTCATTCGGGCAATTGTGTTTGCCACCCCATCTTGAAACAAGCCACTTCTCACCGAACGCTGGTTTAATTATCCTAACCCTCCATGGGCAACCCTCGTTATGAGCAATACACCTCATGCTAAACTTGTTAGGCTTGCTCTCAACCACATATGCTTCTTGATGCTCCATGAGGTTCCGCTTACATGCAATTTGTGCGTCCTTTTTGGAGGCAAATTCATGTTTAACAAACAATGCATCCCCAAATTGCCATGGACCCTGCACTGAACCCGAACCAAAACCGGTAAAAGATTCTTCTTCGCTTGATGACTCCAATCAATATATATGTAATGAGGAATTCCATCCCAAAAAGGAGCGACCCCAACACCTTCAAATACAAAATCAGTTGAATAAATATATCATGCACACTAAAATACTATAACATACACATATACAAATTTTAGACCACTTCATCATTCATTTTAGTCATGTTACATACCTTCAATAGGTTGTTCTGATTGTGTGCATCCTGTTTGGATGATGACGGATTTCAGACGACCTCATATCAGTGTCTGCTTGGAATCCAGTCACATGCACACCAGCATCGTCATCATTATCCGCGCACTAGCATCCTCCTCAAGAAGACGATCTTCCATTGCAATGTTTTCATCATTGTCATCCTCTTCATCATCATCCATAACCCAAGTTGGGTCATGTGAATCTTCCTCAGACACATTTACAAATGGAGCAGCATATGACAATGTAGGCATACCAAAATTTAAAGGAACTGACCTGATGGGTAAAACATCATCTACTACAGTAAAGTCCACGTACAACTCTAAAAAATCTTTCCTTTGGCAGGTTGAAAAATTCTTCCATTAGCAATTCTATGTCTTCGTCATCCACAAGTTGAAAAACCATGTACTGTTCACGCTGCCATAATCTTCCCGTAACCAAAGTGATACATTAGTTGTCTTACAAACCTAATTTTTGTCATATCTTTTGATGTAATTCACCCATTGTTGAGCTTCGCTTAATATGTGTCTGCCTTTTCTCCCCTTCAAAAACAACACTCTGTCGCTCTTCAACTTTCCTTCCATTAAAAAATAACACAACACAAGCAAACTCCTCACCACCTGAACTCATTTCTTCCACTCAACAAAAACAAAAACTTCTTGGCAGAGTTTCACTGTAGACATAAATTTGAAAAAATTGTGTTACAATATGTTATTACCATTACTAATAAATAAATAAATAAATTCATAAAACAAGATAAACAACATTTTCGGGTTACATAAAAAAAAAGAATAAAACAAAGATTCATAGAGATACTTTAACAACCCTAAACCCTAAAACCCTAAAAACTAAACCATAGACCCTAACCCTAATACACTTAAACCTTAAACCATAAATCCTTAAACCCTAAAACACTAAACCCTAAACCCTAACCCGTAAACCCTACGCCCTACACCCTAGACCCTCAACAATGAACCCTAAACCATAAAATAAACTAAACCCTACATCCTAATACCTAACATTTTTATACAAAACTAAACCATAAACCCTAAAATAGTTCTATGTAACAGTCGCTAACAATTTCACATGGCCCTAACAATAAATAAATAAATTCATAAAAAAAAGATTATCGACATTGTTTGGTGATGACAGGAGGAATTTACACGCACATTGAAACAATTGACCAAAAGAGCATCAGCACAAGGTGAACCTCCACCAAGTGAGTTAGATGTGTGGTGTGATGTAGCTAGATCAAAGAAAGGAAAATTTTATGGGTTTTGAATGGAATCTAAAGTAATGGCAACAAGTCCTTGCTATTGTTGCTCATCTTCTTCATCAATGGAGTGGGTAAAAAAACGAGAGTTTGATGAATTAGCAAAAGAGATGGAAGAATTTAAAAATGAAAGAGATAAACTTTAAGCCAGAGTTGCAAACACTGAGAGGCTTGTTGAGCATAACAATGCATTAATCCGAAAATTAATTGAAAGCATGACAATGACAATCAAGATGAAGGCGAAGATGACCGTGAATATGAAGGTGACGAGGAGTCACCAAGTGAACCATAGTGACTCAACACTGAATCCGTAGACCCTCAACACTGAACCCTAAACCTTAACCGTTCACCCTAAACCCTAAACTAAACTAAACCATGCACCCCGCACCCTAACCCTAACACTTGAAACCTAAACACTAAGTAAATTTAGTAAATTAATTTCAATTTAACAACTAAACCCTAAACACTAAACCCCAAACACTAAACCCTAAACCTTAAAATCCTAATCCCTAAACTAAACCCTAATCCCTAACCCTTGAACCATAAACACTAAGTAAATTTAGTAAAATAATTTTAATTTAACAACTAAATCCTAAACACTAAACCCCAAACACTAAACCCTAAACCCTAAAATCATAATCCCTAAACTAAACCCTAATCCCTAACCCTTGAACCATAAACACTAAGTAAATTTAGTAAAATAATTTTAATTTAACAACTAAATCCTAAACACTAAACCCCAAACACTAAACCCTAAACCCTAAAATCATAATCCCTAAACTAAACCCTAATCCCTAAGTAAATTTAGTAAAATAATTTTAATTTAACAACTAAATCCTAAACACTAAACCCCAAACACTAAACCCCAAACCCTAAAATCCTAATCCCTAATCTAAACCCTAATCCCTAACCCTTGAACCCTAAACACTAAGTAAATTTAATAAAATAATTTTAATTTAACAACTAAATCCTAAACACTAAACCCCAAACACTAAACCCCAAACCCTAAAATCCTAATCCCTAATCTAAACCCTAATCCCTAACCCTTAAACTCTAACCACTAACTAAATTTAGTAGAATAATTTTAATTAGACAACTAAACCATAAACTTCAAACCCTAAAATCCTAAACCCTAAACATAAAACCCTAAACTAAACTAAATCCTAGAATCTAATACCTAACATATTAAATAATACTCATAATTAATAAATTAACTTACTTGTTGGCAGAGTTTCGCTGCATAGATAAGTCACTCACAAACCTAGACTTCAAAAACTTTTAGAGAGAAGGCGAGACAGTAAAAGTGACGAAAAGGTAAAAAATTCCAGCATATAAAAGAGGGAGACACGTCCAAAATGGGCGTGACTGGTCATGCTCAGATTAGGCGTGACAACCCCCTAGTCATGCCTAATCTGGGCGTGACCAGTCACGACCATTTTGGGTGTGTCTCCCTGTTCCAGAATTGTAAAATGTTTGAAAACAGTCCCAAATTGACAATTTTTTTTATTAAAAAAGTATTATTTGGGTTCTTTTGCCCTTGTTTCTTGTTTCAAATTGAGATTTCTTTTTATTATCTATCTTTTTTTTTCTTTCTATATAACACTAAACTTCATTTAAACAAATATTGACCATTGATCAAAACTTCAATTTTATAATAGCTATCGATTATATGCTCTCTCTTTTTTGTAACATATGTATTTAATGAAGAATTAAATTACTCACATTAATTTTATTTAATATCAATTTTAATAATTAAAAATGATTTTGATTTTTTATATTAAGTAATAACATGTTATTTATTATGAAATTTCATAATTAAATATTAATTTTGATAATTTTTAATATTAAGTAGTAACAATGTTGTTTGTTTTTTATTTTAACTTTTCTAGGTTAAACAATGAGTTTAATCATTTCCATATATTTTTATGTTGATAATTAATTAAAAAATACTCAAAGTATAACTTTTAAAATAATTATTACAAGAGCTTAATTTTAATATATTATCAATTTGTCTTCGAATGTTTGTTTTTAAAACTTGGAATGATAATACACCTTTTATTTTATAGTATACGTTTTTCAAATAAACAAATAAATTATATAAACAATTGATATAGAAAACGTTGAAACGTTATCACTTTCTTATGAAATTAAACTATTATTTTTATTTTTCCATCCCCGATTGTGAGAATCTGTTCAATTGGGGAAAAATAATTAATAAGGAAAATTCTTAAAAATATTTTTCATAAAATCCAAAATAATTAATATATATTCATAAAATAAAGACAATAAAAATACTAATTTTCGTCTTTTGTGTTATGCCTTTGCTCTCTACGTTGCTCCTCTTTCTCACCTCCTCCTCTCCTCTCTCTATCTCTCTTTTCGCCTTTCTCTCTCTAAAATCTCAGAGTTGTTGTTGTTATCTGCTCCTTCGATTCCAGGTGCGTGTGCCCTAATTGGGATCCCTCTGATGCGACGTCGTTTCCCAGTTCCCCTACTTCCCGTTGATTTTTTTTCTTTCTATTGCGGTGTTTCTATTACTCTTCGTCTGCGTCATTCCCTCAATTCCTATCAATGTTTTGCCGGGGAATCGTTGCCCGAGATCTCTGTCGTTTTCCGGCGTCGATTTTTGTGCGGAATTTTCCGTTCTTGGGTTCTTGCAATTTGCATCGCTTGTTGGTTTAATTTCCCTCTTGTTCCAATTTATTTGATTGATTTTGGGGTTTAATTTTTGATATTGTTAAATCTTTGTTTTAGGGTTTTATTGATGTTTTGTTTATTTGTTTGTTTGTTTTTTTTTTCTGAGGTGGGTTTTTGGGTTTTAATCATATTCGAGGTTTTATTTTATTTTATTTTGGGTTATCTCTAATTGTTGTATGTCGGATATTGAGAAATGGGGGAAGGAATTAACCCTATGTTATGTGATTGTTTGATGGGTTTCAATTGGTGAATTATTGTCATTTGAATTCGTTCTGTATTCTTTCCTTCCATGCACTGTGCTTCAAGTGGGAAAATTGAGTTTTTTTAATCATTATATATGATAGGATTTTCTGTGATGTGGTTGAAAAAGAAGTACTTTAAGTGTTTGAATAGTTTATTTCTGTCTACAGTTGTTTGATTTTCAATGTTATAATGTAATGTGGGGTTTAAGGGAGGCTGATTTTCAATGTTATCTGGCAGGTGTTATAAGAGGAGTGTTAGTGAAATAGTGCTTGATCAGGGAATGGCTGGGATTTCAGGTGAGGAATCTGGAGTGGGAAAGTCTGCGGAGGGAACTTTTAGTGGGCAGCGTTGTCAATCTGGGGAAGCATTGGCAGAATGGCGGTCTTCCGAGCAGGTGGAGAATGGAACCCCATCGACTTCACCCCCTTATTGGGACACTGATGACGATGATGATGGTGAATTTGTAATCATTTAATTTTAAAATCCAAATTTTACATAAACAGTTGTTCAAAATCTAATTTGCTTTCCTCTTTACAGGACCAAAACCTTCAGAATTGTATGGAAGATATACATGGAAGATTGAAAAATTTTCTCAGATTACCAAAAGGGAACTTCGTAGTAGTGCGTTTGAGGTTGGCAGCTACAAGTGGTATGTGGCCTGGATAAACTTATCTGTCTTACCTGGCTTTTTTGTATTCTTTAGAGCTTAATTATCTATGCTTTTCTGCATCATTTTAATTTACATCTTTATACCTATATGCTTGATGATATACACAAAATAGAGTGTGGTCCAATGATGATACTTTTTTCACTATCCCTCATTCACTCTTTTTTGGTTAATAACATATGGTCATATGCTTACACTTCTGTTGCAACAAAATTGACCGTTATGACTTGTTGGTGTTTGTTCCGTTTAATGCTGTTGGCCCAAATCCCTAGGTGTGAAAGGGAATTTGTGATTGGGCCCAAATCCCGAGGTGTTGACCTTGGCCCATTTCCATTTAGGATAAATCCCTAAATGCTGTGCCTCTCTATAAATACTCCCATTATGGATGGAGGCAGGTGGACGCAAGAATCAGAGTGAAGGCTGACGCTAAGTTGCGGCAGTGTGAGGCTGAGCGAAAACAGAGAGTGAGTGTTTCTCCGGCATTGTTGGCCGTCGAGGGTGTGTCTCCGAGAGCTTGTGAGAGGTTCTTGTTGAGAGGTTTCACTTCTGTTGTAGGCGAGGCTGGGTGGCTCCGGTGAGTGACCGTTGAGCATTTGTATTCATTATTTCTGAATAGTGAATCGTTTCTGGACTTGGTCCCGTGGGTTTTCCTCTTGAAGGTTTTCTCCCACGTTAAGCTATATTGTGTGTTGATTCTCTCCCTGCTCTTCCCTTATTTGTATGATCCTGTGTTTCCGCTGCATTTGCTGTATTTTGTGCATTTCTGTGTTTCTGGTTTTGTTCTGGGTTGAGACATTGCTCCCCAGTGTTACGGTTTGGTAGAGGAAGCTCCCAGCCGACCAGAGGAACGTGGTGCCGGGCACGTTGTATCCGGGTACGCGTGGTGCCTAGTACGAGAGTTGTCCGGGTAGAAACTCCACGTTGGTTGTGGTGCCGAGCCGACTTTGTGGCGTCGGATTGCAAATTCCACAACATGACTTCCAGTCCATCATAGTGTGATTACTGTCAAGTTTATTATGAACTTATAAGTTTTGACAAAATTTATTATTTGTAATTTATCTCTAAAAATTCTCTTTTGTTGGGAAAAAATTTTTGTTTTGGGGTACATTGCAGAGTATTTTCTTTCAAATACTCTGCAATTCTCAGACATCTATAAACGAATTTGTGACTGTACAACAGTCTGATTTATCAAACAAGGGAAATAAATTTATTTGATTTTTGAAAGTTGTGAAGTATATAAGGAGTAGTAGTACATGATTATAGAATTAACATGCTTGATGCAGAGTTGGTTCATGGATAGTGGATTCATGCAATCTAATGGGTGCATATAGTTTGCTGAGACAGTCCTTACGACTTGAAACATGATGTACATATTGGTTGAGGTTTTGACCTAATTGTGCTGTGGTATGTGGCAGGTATATTTTAATTTATCCACAAGGCTGTGATGTCTGCAATCATCTCTCTCTGTTTCTTTGTGTTGCTAATCATGACAAACTTCTTCCAGGTTTGATTCCTGAATTTTCCAGAATGCATTAGTTATTAGTTAGTCTTATCAGCTACTATTGGTGCCGTAGTACTTGACCTCTCTTTGGTTTCCCCCTCTTAATTTTGGGGCAATACAGGATGGAGTCATTTTGCACAATTTACAATAGCTGTGGTCAATAAAGATCCAAAGAAATCAAAATATTCTGGTCTGTTGGTAAATAATTGGCTTCAATATTCATGTTTAAAATTTTTAAACAAGGTTGAGTTATTTTATATTTGAATTTTCTAGATACTTTACACCGATTTTGGAAGAAGGAGCATGACTGGGGATGGAAAAAGTTTATGGAGCTCTCAAAAGTGTATGATGGGTTTGTTGATGCATCTGATAATCTGATAATAAAAGCCCAAGTTCAAGTCATAAGGTATTCTATTTATGATTTATTATTTTATTTATAATCCTACAGATATTCTCTAGAATCTTGTATACTGTTTAACTGGTCATGAAGGTTGTTTGACTTCATTTGCTACTCAGATAGGAGAATATTTGAATGCTCTGTAATTCAAATTGTTTGGGTGATTGTCATTTTCAATATGCTTTATAGGAAATTTGAAACTTGAAAGCCCGCAAGATATCTCTGAGGCTGTAAACCTTGGATTCCATTTGAAATTTTGCAACTCTGCAGTATTTTACATGATCTTCTTTTGACAAAGGTTTAAACTTGGTGTTTGTCTTCATCTACTAAATTGTGAGGATAGCTAGTTTCTCCAGGTCTATGTAGTGTTCTTCTTTGTCTTTTATGCCTAAAGGCCTTTTCCAAGTACCTTGGAGGAGGCCTTGCTCTATGTTCAATGAATTTCTATGCTTGCTCCACTATTCCACTCCTCTCCAATCAGATGTTGTGATAATGAATTATTCATGATAACTTTTTTTGTTTGGTCCTCAAGGTAGAATTATCATGGAATCCATTGATTTCCTTATTTTTGAGTGAACTTTTTATTAATATTTTCAATTTCAGATTTGCCATCAATATGATTTGTGTTGGTTTTGTTAAATTATTGAATTTTAAGTAATAAATGTAGTGCAAGTTGGCTGTTTGCTTCTTTATCTTTGGAGTTGACTTGTTTAATGGTTAGAAAATAGTTAAATTTAAATGTTGTTTTTTTGGCATAGTAATAATGACAAGTGTGGAATGATAAATTCCACATAACAATTGTCAAAAACGCTGTATCATGTATAAGATATTTGAGGTGTTTGCATGTATTATGTATATCAGTCTGTGTACGATATTTTTTGTTTTTTGTAAAATACCTGAAGTTCTTTTTAGCAGAAAGAAGATTCTGAAAAGGTAATGACTAATTTTCTTAATAATGACTTTAGTAGTTGATGACAACTAATCTTGCACTTATGCACTTGTGGCTATACGGGCCAAAGTGGAATCTGACATCTGTCAAGTCAGTATATTGTAGACAATATCACACCTATAGCAGCTGCAGCTCTGAACAGGGTTGACCATTCTTTGCCATTGCCCCCCCATTCTTTTAGGCAGTTTTTTGTGATTCAACCCCCTTTTTTTTGCATGAGATAGGGTTTTAGGTTTGAATCCCTACATCCATCGAAATAACCCAGCAGCACCACCTTCTGTTTGCACCTCAATGTTCTACCTATGTGTTTTCCAACTACCTTGCAGCAGCCCTAGTGCTTTTTGACCAAACCCATCCTTTTCCTGGCAGCCCCAGCCTTAGTTTTATGGTCTTCTCTGCTTGACTTTTGATGTTATTGACCATTCTATTATGCCTTAGATTGATGGTGATTGTGTGTCTAAACTATGATTATCAATCACTTATGATGGATATGTATTTTTGAGTAATTTTTTATTTTTAGCATTTATATGTTTAGTATAAATTATTTATCTTGTATCCATAATCTTCCTTATAATGGCCATTGTTGAAATCCCACATCAACTATAGATATGGCCAAAGTAGAGCTTATAAAGGGCCTGCGCAATTCTTACCTCATAAGCTGGTTTTTAGGGTTTAGTTAGGCCCAGACCAAATTCAAGATGGTATTAAAGCCTATCATAAATCTGATATTGGGCCACCTTCAACTGCCCAAAAAGTAATTGGGCTTGTGACTTTTCTGGTGCAATCTACCCGATCTTGTGGTTTATTCAGTGCGATATAAAAATGATAGTCCTACAATCTCCACGCTTTGGAACTCCAACCCTTGGTTTGAACAATCCTCACCTCATGAGATAGCTTTTGGGGTTGAGTTTCACCCGGACCTAATTCAAGAGCCACCTCTCCATCCACCATTCTTCTGTAGTGCTTTTGGTATTTACTCTAAGTAAGTAGTCAAAAGTGCTGCGATTGCAGTGAAACATGGACAGCAGTTGCAGATTCTGACCTTGTGTGACACAATACTTTGGAACGGCATGGGTTTGCAATTGCGTTTGAAGCAGCCTCATTTTGCAGTGAGATCATGGCTGTTCTGTGAATATGGAGGCATGATTACATTATCGGATTAGAAATTTGGCTTTGTCTGACCATTCCAGAATTTATATTCTTTTTTTTTAATATTTCTGTCTCTTTTTAATCATTTAAACCCATTTGGTTACCTAACCCCTTATCAATTAAACTTTCCCATTTTCCAATTTTTACATATTGACCTTATTAAGTTGCAAAAAGTGAACGTACACTCATTTAATATTAATTAGACTTTTCTATTTTTCCATTTTTTAATCTTTAATCTTTTTTATCATTTAAACCCATTTGGTTACCTACCCTCTTATTAGTTTAACTTTTCCGTTTTCCAATTTTACAAATTGACCCTGTTAAGTTGCAAAAGGTGAACACACACTTAATGTTAGACTTTTCCATTTTTCATTTTTTTGCTATCTTGTTTTATTTTTATTTAATCTTTTATCCTATTTAATAATATGAAATTAGAAAATGTCAGACCAAAATTGTTAAAGGCCAGTGTTAAGATATTTAAGTGTTTGTATTTCATTATGTCTGAGATATTTTTGGATTTTAGCAAAATTTGTACATTGTTTTGGCAGAATAAAATCATTTTAAAATGTCATACCATTTTCAGACTGTGTTAAAAACAAGATTATTTTTATTGTTCAGAGATTTGAAGTCGTGACTTCTCCAAAATGTATTTATTTTCCTCTTGAAAAAGTCATTATTTTGCTAGAAAAGGTTTATTATCCAAATGGGTCAATAGAGAATGATTTTCATGTCTTTATGTCTATGAAATGTTCTGCACAATCTGGGTAGAGAGCTTATAGCAGAAGTGCAAAGTACGCTGGCTAATGTTTGTTGATTCATCTGGTTGTTTGTCATGCTCTGAGGCTGTACTGTCTTCTGGATTTTAAAATAAATGTAGTTTTCTTAACATTTACCCCTTTCTAACTTGTGTTGCTGACCCTATTTGCTTTGGAGCTTTTGGTTCATATATGTGTAACCTTTTTTGTTTTGTGTGCAGGGAAAAAGCTGACAGGCCTTTTCGTTGCCTTGATTGTCAGTATAGGAGAGAACTTGTTAGAGTATATTTGACAAATGTAGAACAAATTTGCCGGCGTTTTGTGGAGGAAAGAAGAAGCAAGCTTGGGAAGCTGATAGAGGATAAAGCTAGGTGGTCAAGGTACTTCATGCTCATCTTTAAGAGTATAAACCTTTTTGACTTGTATGTATCATCTAAAATTTTCATTATGTATGCTGTAGTTTTTATCTTGCTGCAAAGTGTCATCTAAAAAAGTCATGACCTTTAAATTATTTTCTTTTCGTGCTCAGGATCTTTAGTAATTGATTGCTTAAAGTGTCAAAACTTATTTGTCTTCCTTCAAGCCTGAAAATGAAAAATGTTAGGCATGTTGGGAAGAAAAGAAATGATGAGAGGGATATTGTAGTTTAATTTGGTGGTTGACATGACAATGGTATATGTTCAATGTATTGTGGCGGCACCATTGAGTAGTTCATGTCCCTTTTTATCTATATAAATTCTGAAGTGTCTTGTATTTTATATCTTATATGCTATAACAAGTTTAATCTGTCTTGATACTGTTGTTTAATAGGGATATAAGAGATTTATCCTATGTTCTATATTGTATTTGGATTCATTACCACTTGGGTTTGTGGTGTATGATTTCATTGGCTGATCTAAATGGTAATTTGCATTATTTGCAGCTTGTGTACTTTCTGGCGAGAAATTGATCAAACCTCTAGGCGCCGCATGTCAAGGGAAAAGACAGACGTAATTTTGAAAGTAGTTGTGAAACACTTCTTTATAGAAAAAGAAGTGACTTCTACTTTAGTAATGGACTCCCTGTATAGTGGGTTGAAGGCTCTCGAAGGCCAGAATAAGTGCAAGAAAGGTAGGGTAAAATTGTTGGATGCTGAAGAAATGCCAGCACCAATTGTCCGTGCTGAGAAAGATATGTTTGTACTGGTGGATGATGTTCTTCTGCTACTTGAGAGAGCAGCTATAGAACCTCTGCCTCCAAAAGATGAGAAGGGTCCTCAAAATCGCACAAAGGTGAGAAAAATAATGTTTTGATTAAAAGTAAATGAGGAACTATGTTGCTAGCTAGTATTATAGCCCATTGGAATATTATGGTATTGCCATGAGATGTAGAGATTAAAGGAATAAGAGATGTCAGAAAACAGTCTCATCTTCTGGTTGAAACCATGGAAAAGAAAATGGAATTCTTTTCAAGTGCAATAATCTGATTTTCTCCATAGTCTATTACAGCCATGATCCCCTTTTGGTTGTGAATCTTTAATTAAATGATAAGTTGATAGGTCCATGAATTAGGTCCACACCAGGAGAACTAAGGGGAGGAAATGTGGGCTAAAGGGTGGTGCATGAAAATGTGGGGAGGCAGCAGAGAAGGGAGAAGGGTCTTTTCTTGGGAAGTCTATCTTGGAGGATTATTAGTTGGAAGAGGCTCTTCCGGTTCTGCAGAGTAACTTGTTTTTGCTGCTCTTCTGAGTCTTGTGTCTTAGCAATTTGTTGTTAAATGTGAAGGCAAATTCATAGAATTTTAGCTGATCTGGTTCATCACCTTTCTGCTCAACCTTCTTCTCCTTAATACACTTGGTATAAACCTGATTCACGTGCCTTTGACGAGTCTTTTTAACATGAGATTAATTATCAGCTATTCAAAACAATCAACCAAAATGACTTGAAAGGACATAATGGAGAAGAGACAAACTCTATTCTGTATTGTGAACTACAATCTACATTTCTTGGAGTGTGGCTTCTATTCCTTCTTTTTTAAATGATTACACCTGTGATTACTTTAAAATCTCAGTGTATGAATAGCATTTTCATGGGAATTGTTTTTCGAAGAATGTTATGAGGGGGAGTATTTGCTGAAGTGACTGTCATGTGAATCTCTGAACAAAATGTTTGTTGACCAAGCACGATGGTGTCATCTGAATAGGATAAGCTTTATTTTCAATATAGTTAAAATTTAGGCTTAATTGCATATTTTATCACCCAAGTTTTTTTTCCCCAGGCATTTTACCATTTTTTTTAAATTTCCACACATTTTTGCTAATTTGTCTAATGTGTTGACGTGTCCCTAAAAATGTTAAAAAAAAAAAAATCAAAACAACATCGTTTTGTTAAATTTTTTAAAACAACGTTTTGTTACCAACATATTGTGCAAAAATTTGAAAAACATGATGGTAAAATGCGCTGAAAAAAAACTTAGGTGATAAAATTCACGAAATGATGATAGTTGAGCGGTAAAATGTGCATTTAAACCTAAAATTTAAAAGCAAAACAAGTTTAGCATACTTAAGAGTTTTGGACATATTGACACCTGTAGAGTTTTATTTTGGGTAATCTGGGAATTGTTATCACAGTAGATATATGACACATTGGCTTTTTAATTTAGAATTCTTTTGATTGCTAAGAAACCTGGGTCACCTTTGCAGGATGGAAACTCTGGGGAGGACTTTAATAAAGATTCTATTGAGCGTGATGAAAGGCGTCTCACAGAATTAGGTCGCAGGACTTTGGAAATATTTGTCCTTGCCCACATATTCAGGTAATATATGGTATTAGTTCTGGACACATCAGGTTTTCTAGGTTAACTACTCATTTATATATTATATTCTCATCTGCATTTCTGATTGCTTGTTAGTATTGATCATCAATAGTATTATAAAAACCATTTAGCCTCTGCCCATTCTGTGTAGTACAGGCAGACCTTTTTTTTTTTTTTTTTTCCAACTTTGTTCTCTTTTAACCTCTCTTTTTATTGTCTCTTTTTCTTATTTTCTCTCTGCCCATTCAGAAGCACAGGCCACTGCCTAGTTAGGAGCAAGACTCTTAAATTCACACTAGTCATTTGTAATGCTATCCAAATTGTTATATTTCATGTTTGAAGGTTCTACTTTCATTTTAATATTAAAAAATTCACAGTTTTTGTATTTTTATTGTTTTAGAGGATAAGGTGTTTTTGGAATTTTCTGTTTGAAAAAAGATGCGAGTACTTGGCAAGTTGGCATGACTCATATTTGCTTTTAGATGCCACACCGAGAAGTTGCCTAGGCCATCCTATGTAAATTGTGAACTTGTTTTTAATTTTTAGCCTTTATTTCAAAATTCCACACTTCTGTTTCAGAATCTTACTTAATGCTATGAATTCCATCCTATGATCAATTTTTTTATGGGATTGTCTATTCAAATTTCAAACTGTGCAATTTATAGTTTCGTGAAAAAGACTTTGCAAAAGTTCCATTATCTGCGGTATTTCATATTGGATGAAATTTTGAGCTTCTATTAACAACCTTGTTTCCTGTACATGACATCACACTTTGAAGGTTAAGTGTAAACTTTAAACTACCTTCTGAGCTATAAGTAGTTTGGAATCTGTGCATGGGACACATGAAATTTGACTTTCTAATAGTATCATGTGAAACTATAGGGGATGATGGATAGCTGGTTTGATAGCCAGTAGTCTCGGTCAGGCACTTTGCAATTAACTTTGAGGTCCATGGAACTTTATCCATGCCCATGTAGTGCTATATCATTGTCTTCACAAAAGTGATTCGGTGCTTGTTTATTCTCCAGTGACCTGGATTTTATCTTTTCTGTATATATTCATGTATTTATTTGTAGAATGCAAATGGAAGGTTATCCTTATTGTTTACATAATGGGTGCAGCAATAAAATTGAGGTTTCCTACCAGGAAGCTGTTGCTCTAAAGAGACAAGAAGAGCTCATTCGTGAAGAAGAGGCAGCATGGCTGGCTGAAAGTGAGCAGAAAGCAAAACGTGGAAATGAGAGGGAAAAGAAGTCAAAGAAGAAACAGGTCTGTCACTCATCTAATCTGCATTATCAAGGGATGTCTAATCTCCTAAGGTTTATTTCACAGTTGCTACGGGTTCTGTGGTTCTATATGCAATTTTCAATATTTTGGTGTTAGAATTCAAGAGATTCAAGATAAAACCCTTCTTCTTATTTGCTCTGCAGAACATGCATCAGAAATGACAACTACTATAAAACAATCAAATAGATAGCATTGTGATTTGACTATTTTATTGTATATTGAAGAAATCATCTAATTCTGAATTCTGATATATGATAACTGCTATGGCTAGAACATTGGTATATTAAAACCCCAAGCTTTTGGCATATTGGTTTATAATGAGCTCATGCCTACATTATTTGCCTATATTTATGTTTCACGCACATGTTTAAGTCCCTTATTTTTCTTCTTTTCCAGCCTTGCATTCACATAAATTACTGTATAACAAACCTATAAACATTCTTTTGGCTAATTATTATTGATTTGGAAATATTTTGCCAGCAATTTATAAACTATATTCCTTTCTTGATGTTCCCTTTCCTATGTTATGCCTGTTATTTGTGGGATTAGAAGGATGTTATATGCATGTGGTTGGTGAGGGTTGTTTGTATTTTCCTTTTTTAACTGTTGACAGATAGTCCTTTCTTGTCACTGCAGGCCAAACAGAAACGGAACAATCGGAAAGGAAAGGATAAAGGTAGAGAGGAGAGACCTATTTTGGCTGTATATGACAAGCAGCAAGACAATACTGCTGATGAGAAAAAAGATTCCAACATGGAGGAAGTTCAAGCTCTTGATGAAAAGCTTGATGCCCTGGAAATTGTTTCTGATGTGTCTGATTCTGTGGATGGGGTTGGTGAAGTGCTTCAGCCTGATTCTGAAGACAGAGATGTGAGTCCTGTAAATTGGGATACTGATGCATCGGAAGTTCATCCTCCCACTGAGGCTAGTAGCAATGGTGTAGTTAGTCTTTCATCTGTACAAAATGGAATGGCTGAGAAAAGGAGCAGTTCAGTAATGGATGACAGTTCTTCAACATGTTCTACTGATTCATTACCATCAATGGTGATGAATGACCACTACAAGGGGAACTCCTTTTCAAATTACAGAGTCCAAAAGTCACCTAACAGGTAAGTATATAGTGTAGTGTTTCTTTTAGGTGGATGAATATCAATGATTAGTCTGACATGTTAATTTGATTTGGCACTGCTTATCTGTAGAGGTAAAAACCAATTAAAAGCATCATGCAATGTGGGCAGTTGGACAACAGAAATGGATAGTCAGCCATCCGGTTCTGCTGCAGATGCTGTAGATGTTAATGAGTCTGGAAGTAGCAAGTTAGGTGGATCTGAGCCTGAGGGTGCTGTTCTCTGCTTGCAGGATGGATTAAAGTGGCGGCTCGATCAGCCTGTCATCAGAAAGGTGGTATTATTTCCAAAAGCATATCCTTTCATGATTTACTGTGATTACTATCTACATCCCCTTTTCGTCTATCATTCTTCCTTTGAAGTTTTCTGTTCTAAGTGCTGCTCCCTCATGATAGGTTACCCGATTAACTTTTTCTTGTTTATTTTTTTACCATCAAGGGCAACCTAGAATGTTTTGCTAATTGAGAATGACTTTAAAAGAAAAATTTATATTGGTCTTAAAAATGAGAATTGCTGAACACCTCGTTTAATCTTATTTCGTTGTGATCGGGAAATGAGATGAAAATAAAATTTATTTGCAAGGCCAAAAAAAAGATGTTTATACTTTTCTTCTTTCTTTATGATTTTATTTTTAAAACCTTCCATTCTACTATCATTTCTATTAGCTATGTAGTTGTCAAGATGAAATTGCTTTGTAATCAAACTCTTGCACTTTCAAGGCTTTCCCCTCCTTCCAATATTTGACATGTGGTGCTTTAACCTCATCTTAAAACATGCCACATTGTTTATATATGTGACCAAGGGATTTTAAGTCTGGACTTAATTTTTCTTGAAGTGTGGGGGTTTAGATTTGGACTAGCAGTAAAAGTGATGATTGATTTGATGTTTATTTATTTTTACATTCTCTTTAGTACTATTATAATTTGGCTTGATGTCATGGGTTTTCACTGTTCTATTTGATAGGAAGAGGATGTACCTTCGCTACAAAAGAAACAAAGCATCAAAGACCGAGTTAACATAGAAAGAACTGTGGATAATGAAAGCCTATCGAAAGAGAAGAAATCAGTGGTGCCATCCTCATCTAGTAGTCCTCCAAGAAACTTACCTGTTCAAATGAAGTCAGAAAACCAAACTAGAGTTACTGGAGATCCTGTTCATGTCAGGAAAACATCTTTTGGTACCTCACAATCAACTGATAAAGAGTCGTCTTCATCTTCAACTTCTGTATCACAAGTAACAATTGGTCCAAAAACAGAAATCCAGAAAGCTTCACCCCCAAGACTAACCGAAAGATCCATGGCACAAGTGGCTATGTTGTCGAGGCCTTCTAGTGCTCCACTAGTTCCTGGTGGTCCCAGGCC
The DNA here is from genome assembly GCA_007407185.1 of Glycine tomentella. NCBI lineage: Eukaryota > Viridiplantae > Streptophyta > Magnoliopsida > Fabales > Fabaceae > Glycine > Glycine tomentella. The sequence continues at coordinate 27,464 of PYAF01001183.1, forward strand.
CACTGCTGCTGTTGTCTCCATGGTTCAAACTGCTCCACTACTTGCACGCTCTGTGAGTGCAACTGGTCGGTTAGGTTCTGATCCCTCACCTGCTACTCATAGTTATGTTCCCCATTCCTATAGAAATGCAATAATGGGGAATCCTGTGCTGTCAACTGCTGCCAGTCTCCCTCATTCCAGCTCCAGTTCAGGAGTAAACCCATCTCCTGGCTATTCACATCCACCCATGGTATCATCCCCACTATTTATCTCCCGGAGCTCCGACAAAATGGATTCAAATACTTCCCAGTCTGGTGTTCCCTTTGGTATGATTACACGGGATGTTTTACAGAACGGACCTAATTGGATTGATAGTTCTCAAAGGGAAGCCAGCAGAAGCATGCACTATGAACTTCCTTCCCGACTAAATGATGTTCAAAACCTAGACTTATTCAGGCCAATAGATGGTAGATCTTTGGGCAACATACCGAGTGAGTTCCCTGCTTGCACATCCAGGCGTCAGAACCAAGGGGCATTGGTGGATGAGTTCCCACACCTCGATATCATTAATGATCTGCTTGATGAACCAAGGGAACATGGTATTGGGAAGGCATCCAGGGCAAGTTCAGTCTTCCACTCCCTCAATGATGGACCACAGTTGCTAAATCGTCAATTCACTTTTCCTGGAGACTTGGGTACCGATGATGATTTGGGATCTTCCACCAGTTCTTGTAGGCTTGAGAGATCACGAAGTTACCATGATGCCGGGTTTCAACAAGAGTATAGCACATCTGGTCGGCATTATGATTCACTGCAGGATTATGTTCCTCAGGCAAGTACATTATCGTATGGAAATGGCAACGTAGATGGGATGATTCCAAACCAATGGCAGGTTGCTGGTTCTGATCTATCTTATCTAGGCATGAGAAACACTGAGAATAGTTACTCGTACTATCAAGATTACTCAAATATGGCATGTGGTGTCAATGGTGTCAATGGTTATACTGTATTCAGGCCTTCGAATGGTCCGTAAAGGGAAAAGATGACAAAGGTTGCCCACAAATTAGTGGTCATCAACAAATGTAATAATGTATTTGAGGAAATTGTTGGGTCTCTTTAGATTGGAGTGAGGTTGTATCCCCTTGATAGGAAAACATTTTGTAAAAAGTGTTTCCTATTAATTTGGTTCCAGTTTTTCATAGTTATACATGTTCTAGCCTTTTGGGATTATGTCTAATGTTCTTCCGAGCTTCTATTAGTTTTGGGATTTTGGCCTACTGTGATTATAGAGTTACTGTTTCATTCATGTCAGTGTAGTTTTAAAAATGGAGCCTTTTGAGCATATATTAACAAAGGAAACATTTTAATGCGCCTAAAACGTTCATAAGATCACTTAAATTTGAAAGGGATTGGAAAATTATGCATAATTTAACATTTTTAATGTACCGCATGTTTGGAATCACATTCCTGCAACGAGTATAGCGTGTTAAATTAGAAGTTAGGCACGGTTTTAACGTAATTGGATCTTAAACTGAGTGCACGGTTTTCTATCATTGTTATCTAATATTTAAAGTTTAATTTCTATATGCTTAAAAACTAAAAAAAATATGTATCCCATTTGTTGGATTTAAACTAATGATGAACAAATCATTAAGACACAATTTTACCGTTGTATTAGAATTCGTCTTCTTCGATATGAAGCTATCTTTTTATATTTTAAAACATTTTTTTTTAAATATTAACACTCAATATGAGATTCATTCTTTCCTAAGACATATTGAATTGGTTATATTAGCATTTTAGAATAAGTATGTTAGTATCATTAAAATTCAAATTAATAGTTTTTCGTAGCTAAGGAATATATTAAATATCTAGTAAGGATTTTAAAATATGAAATCGCATTAAGATGAATCAGACAGTAAGTTATTTTTTCAATCACGTTGAGTATAATAACATTATTTTGGGTTGGTAAATAATATATAGTTTTTTTTACGTCAATAATATATTGTTATTAATACATTAATGTTAAGTCATTTTGTAATTATTTTTTTTATCATAATGATTGAAAAATTTAATTGTATGTTAACGTGAATGCGCCATGACTACACCAAATTATACACATTTTTTGGTAGGATTTGATCACGATTATATTTTCACACGGAAATGGAATAAATCTACTTTAGATAAACTATTATAATCATGCAAGTCATATCATAGTACCTTGAGGCAACTGCTTGCTTATGTTGCAGGAGCAGAGTCTGAAGTTCCTGAGAGGTCCCAAGGCAAGAGGCCTGCACTGGGATAGTTAGAAGACACCCTAGGTTTAGATGATTGAGCTTGTCAGCTCGAATTTTTGTTTATTTTGCTTGTATTTGGATACCTAGGGAACAATTGTATAGTTGTGACATATATGTACCTTGTGGATGACAGTTAAATTCACCATATATCAAAAACTATGTATATTATAAGTGATTTATGCTTCCTTTACTGTTCATTTTTCCATGTATGCTGCGTTACTCTGATATTGTATAATGTTAATACGCCGAGTGCACACGGGGTGTTACACTAAACATTACAAATATCAATATATATATATATATATATATATATATATATATTTTTTTTTTTTTACAATATACAAATATCAATACTTAAATAATCCTACTATACCCATTAGTCAAAATTCAAAAACGTTCAACAAAATACAAGTGACCAAGTCTAAAATTTGTTATCACCTACCTACTAATATACACCACCAACCCCTATTGAGATATCCTTAGTT
>PYAF01001183.1:39602-68464 GCA_007407185.1 Glycine tomentella
GCTTGATTAAATTTAAATGACAAAACTATAAAAAATTTATTTTTACAAATTTCACCACTGTTATTTACCCATTATTTTATATGATTAAAATTTAATAACAAATAATATATTGAATAAAAAATAAATATTGTTGACTTTTTTATTTGCAAATGTGTTAAATACCTTTTGTAAAAAATCTTTTTTCACCTGTTCACTCAAGATCGTCTAAAATAACAAACAATTATTTTTTAATAATTTTATATGATAAAGTTTATTGTGTTGGTTATCATAACAATTTAATTAAATAAAAAAAATTTCAAAATCTTCATTAAATTGCAAGAATAAACTATTATTTTTGTTTATTTTTGAAAATACCACCACTTTAGTTTATGGTTATTTATTCATTATTTTATATGATGAAAATTTAAAATAAATAATATATTTAATAAAAATAAATATTTTCCGTCGGAAATTAAAATTTCCGACTGATATGTCCGTCGGAAATTACTGACGGATAATTCCGTGGGTAATTTCCGACTGATTTGTCCGTCGGAAATGCTGAAATTTCCGACGGATTTTTGTCCGTCGGAAAAATTCCATTGCAAATAGCTTTTTTTTTTGTAGTGATAAGAGGAAGGTATATTTCAGTGATAATATTTAATTTCATTGAGGACATTTTTTGGGGGGAAAACAAGAAAGAGTGATATATTATTAAAAGATGGAGGTATAAATATCAATTGCCCAACCAAAATTGGGCTTAGAGTAAACCTATAATTAGGCTAATTATATTTTAACGAGAAACAAATTTTGTTGTAAAATATCTTTTACATGTGTATTACTTAAAACAATTTCATGATTACCTTTCTTATCACAAATATATTTTAATTAAAATGAATGAAAAATATTTAAATTAATACAATTTTAGTTTTAAATAAATTTTTTATTTAACATTCTTTGAATGGTTGTGGGCCACTATATATTAAAAATATTTTTCTACGATTATTTTAGTTCATTTATTACAACATATTTATTTTATGCAACATTATAATTTTGATTTTTCTATAATTTTTAAATCCATAATTTTAGTTTCTCAATTTTTTTTTAAAAATTATGCAATCTTAGTCTCCTCATTATTGATTGTTATGGACTTTTGAATGGATCAATTTTTTAACTCAAAAATAAATTTTTAACTATTAGTCAAATATGAAATTTGTACTATTTCAAGTTGATTTTTTTTAGGGAATGATGGTTATATTATATTACTGATAATAAAAGGTTTAATATAAGAAGGGCTATGATCGAAAAACTTGCAGATAAGCAAAAGATGTTGATACCCTAGATTGGTTTGTCGCCTTGCCAAAGAATGGACAACTTGATTGGTTTGTCGCCTTACAACCTGAAAATGATAGTTCTGCAAAGATCACAACCTATGAATGCAACTCCTTAAGACGTCTCTTGCTTTATTGTTCTGGAATTTTTTAATCTTTATGCAGTCAAGGATTTTCTTGCAATCAGATTCTATAACGACCTTGTTGTCTTCTCAGTAGGATATCCAGCTAAGGGCATTAGAAAGAGCTCTGGCTTCCGCCAAGGGGTTGGGAATCCCCGAAAAATAAGAAGTCGTTATTAAGATAAAGTTGCCCCCCGAGTCTCTTATACAAGCCGTCGTTGCATGCTATTGGTGTTCTTGAAAAGTTGACGCATCGACATTGCGTTTTTGACAAAGTCATATGGGGGAGGATTCCAGCGAGCTCGGAATGCTAAATCTCGACCTGAGGATGCGCTGCAATTTTGTTAAAGATTCTGCCAATCGAATACTTGTTCTGTGGATTGTTGCAGGCATACGTTGATTGGCTTCTCCAAATCGTCCCAAACGTTGTCATTATGATGCTTCCGTTGAGTCCACATAGCAGAAACAAAACTTCAGTTTTAGGATACGAGAATTGTTGGAGAGCAGTGAAAATGAATTCTCTTGTATCATCCACTTGGTGCTTCAAAGATGCCTGCTGCCAGACTTTTGCTCACAACCCACAAAAATATTGTAGAATTGAAAAATTATGCTGAGAGGGCTTGTGGAAAAACAATTTCTAAAAAAAGCTTTATTCAACTTCTTTCTTGTCAAACAATACAATGATCTATTTATAGGCTGTAATTTGTTCTTAAAAAATGAAAAGGCTTAAATTCTATTAATAGCCATAAACCACAATCAAAACCCATTAGAGTCATTCATAATCATAAACCACAATCTAAATAACTCCTAACTCTTGACCTTTCATTCTCCTAAAACAAAACTGCTGAATTAAATCCATTAAAACTGACATTTAAGTTTATTCAACAAAACTCCCCCGTAAACTTAAATGTTTCTGCCATCCTTTATGCCGATCAATTTCTTGCAGTTGTCAAGAAGTACTATCGGTAGCGGTTTCGTGAAGATATCCGTGATTTGATCCCGACTTGCCACGTGTACTAATTCCACACTTTCTTCCTTTTGCTTGTATCCCTTTGCAACAAGTCGTGCCTTGTATTGTTCTATCTCGCCTTGAGCATTCATCTTTCTCTTGAACACCCACTTCACACCAATGGGCTGACTTCCTTTCGGCAACTCCGCTAACTCCCATGTGTTGCTGCAGTCAATTGCTTTAATCTCCTCGTCCATTGTAGTTTGCCACTTCTTGTCTTGCACTGCCTCTTCAAAACTTATATTCTTGGAATCTGCCAAAAGACATACAATATGTACCTCATTTGTCGAATCATACAAATCTTGCAAACTTCGCTTTTGGGTTGTTGTGATTCATCTTCATCATCAGTAGTTTCAGGATTTGTCGGTATGATTGTTGGTATAGCGGTTAATGATCCTCCATTTTCGTTGATAACCTCTGTTGAGTTATTCCAATCCCACCCGCTTGCTTCATTAACTTGTACATCACGACTCACCACAACCTTCTTGCATATTGGGTCGAGTAGCTTGTATCCTTTTTTTTTCTCATCATACCTAATAAAAATATACCTTTTGGTTTTGTCTTTGAGCTTCGTTCTTCGGTGATCCGGTACGTGTGCATAGGCCACACTACCAAATATTTTGAGATGAGAAACTGTCAGTTTTTGTCCGCTCCATGCCTCTTGTGGTGTTTGATCATCCAACTTTGCATGTGGACACCGATTTTGCACATAGATGGCGAATTGCATGGCTTCTGCCCAAAATTCCTTCGGCATCTTCTTGCCCTTGAGCTTTAACAGAACCATGTCAAGAACAGTCCGATTCTTCCTCTCAGCCACACCATTTTGTTGGGGAGAGTACGATGCGGTTAGAAATTGCCTTATGCCTTGCTCCTCACAATACTCCATGAAAGTTGTCGAAGTATACTCGCCACCTCTATCGGATCGTACGGATTTAATGTGTCTACCGGTTGCCTTTTCCACCACCACTTTGAACTTTTTGAACACCTCGAATGCCTCGGATTTTTCTTTCAGAAAACAAACCCAAGTTTTTCGTGAGAAATCATCAATAAAGGAAATGGAACACCTTTTACCGCTAAAATATTCGAGGGTGATTGGTCCACATATGTCGATATGAATCAATTCGAGAGGTTTCTTAGCCTGATATTCCTAATCTCCATCTCGCGCCTTCTTTGACAGCAAATTTTGATTGATGCTTCCTAGACCAATGATTAATTTGTTTTCCATATTATGTCCCTCAGGTAACCAAATACTGTTTTTTTTCTTTCTACCAATCACGTATGACATTCCAAGATATTTTCCAATGCCATGGCATTCTAAAATCCCCCACTTTGCTGAAGCTTGCTCCATCATATGCACCCAAGTGTTTCTACTAAAGAAACTTTCTAACTTTTACATGTTAATGGAAAGCCCTGAAGAAGATTCAAAAGCACCAAGGATATCATGAAAAATTTCAGCTTCCTTTTCTAAGGCCCCGCAAAATAAAAAAATCAATAGTTAGCAAAAATAAATGTGTGAGAATAGGAGCTCCCATACACACTTTGATACCATGAAGATCTCCCTTTCTCTCATGTTTGTTTAGTAAAGAGGTGAGACCCTCCATACATAATATAAAAAGATAAGGGGATAATGGGTCTCCTTGTATGAGCCCTCTCTGGTAAGATTGGTCATGTACTCTCTCCATTAACCAACACCTTGAAATCCACAGATTCAACACACATCTTCATCCAAGTCACCCATTTGTTATCATAGCCTATCTTGAGAAGGATAACATTCAAATATCTCCAACCCACCTTATCAAAAGCTCTATTAATATCAATCTTCAAAGCAAATTCTCCTTCCTTACCTTTAACTGTGCAATTCATGTGATGGATGGTCTCAATAGCAACATGGACATTTTCAAAAATAGAGCGACCTTCAACAAAAGAAGATTGCTCTTTTGAGATGCAACTAGGAAGAACACGTCTCAATATATTGGCTAGCTAGCACTTTAGATACAATCTTATACAACACACTACATAAAGGTATATAGGTCTCAATTCTTTAATGGAGGAAGGGTTACCAATTTTTGGGAATCATGGCAATATTAGTGCTATTTAAATTTGGAGGAAAAAAAACTTGATTCAACCAAGCAACACCATTAAGATAAATATCATCACCTATCAAATCCCAAAATCTTTTGTAGAAAACAGGATTAAAGCCATTTGGACCAGTAAATTTATCAGAGTGCATTTCAAAGACAACTTTACATTCCCACTTTTCAAAAGAAGCAAAAGGAAATAATTATCATCAAATGAATTCTTAATATGAACATTCTCAACATTTGCATGAATACCAACCTCATCACAAGCAAATAGAGTCTTGAAATAATTTTTTGCAAGGAGGAAAAGATCTTTCATGTTTGTAACATCAACTCTATTATCAGATGAAAGCTTGGAAATTAAATTCTTTTTTTCCTGGTGTTTGCAGTAGCATTTTGTATTAGTATTTCCATCCCTAGTCCAAAACACTTTAACACGTTGCCTCCAAAAAGCCTCTTCTTGAGAAAGAATTAAAATTAATTCATCCCTAGAATTCTTGAACTCACCTAAGGAATTCGAATCAGAATTGTACCTTAAACAACCCATTCTGCACACCAGTGAATTAGAATTTTAATATCTTCCTTGAATCTAGAGTGGCACAGCGGCCCCAAGAGAGAAGGTCATTAGCACACTAGTGAAAATTAGGAAGGAAGGCTGAGGATGAATTTTTCAACAACCCATTTTGCACCACCTAGTCCAAATCATGCTCCTCTAACCAACAATTTATGAATCTAAATTTCCTTTTTTTTTTCCTCAGATAGTCATGATGAAAAAGGTTTAGAATTATGGAGGAATGATGAGAGACTATAGTGAATGAATTCAAAAGATTACAATCAGGAAATAAATCAAGCAAATCTTGCCTATACATAGCTCTATCAAGACTCTCCTCCACTTCATCAATGGTGTTCCGTTTTTACGAACAAGAATGTCCAGCAAGTTTGCTGGTACTTTGATATTGGATCACTAACTCTCTCGAAGGTATTTATAGGAGAAAATACCTCTAGGAATATGATCACTATGCACTTCACTATTGAAGCAATACTCAACCAATGGTGGTGATGTGTATGCATAGTGTTAATGAAAAAGTAAGGTCAAGAAAGCGTGTATCTTTCTCCATGAATATAACCCCTATTTATAAGTGAGTTACTTCTAGACGTGCTGATGCTTTCTTCCGGTTTATTAGGATAAAATCTCTAACTGCTAAGATCACGATCTTTATTTGTTGTGAGACTCTTCAACGGTTGATACGTGCATATTTTAGATCTCCTTAACTGCTGTTAAGATTCTGAAGCATTGGACCTTTAATGGGCCTTTCTGTGATTAACACTTTCCAGCCCATATACTAGATCCGTAATAGTTACCCCCCAGCTCGGTTGTCAAGGTCTCTAGACAGGCAGGATGTATTAATCTATAAAATTCTAGCCGGGATGCACACAGCTACTTTGTAGATTTCTTCATTTACGAATGTGACAATCCGATAGGAATATGCTGGGTTACTCCTGACTGTCCTTATCTGAGCATTGCTTTGTATCGGGTTGTTTCGTTACTCATGCCTTAAGTGACATCATGCAAGTATCGCCACGTGACGTGACATCCAGGATGGGAAACGTCTTTCATAAAATTGCTCCATTATGTCCTTTCACTAGTCGTAATACGTTATATGTGCATTTAATGCACTGTCGCTTCATTACCACTTCCATCATAACGTTTTGAATGGATTTGTCTTTTTTTCCCCCAAACATTAAGTTGATTTGTCTCCTTTGCCCCTATGCACGACATTTCATGCCTGACAGTTATACAGTTACAAATTTTGTGCCTGACAGTTACGCTATCATCCCTCTCTATCTTTATAAATTGAATTGTTTTCATTTGTATCTTCTTCATTTTCGCATTATCTCTATATCTCTCTCTGCATTTTGCGCGTCCTTCCTACTGCCATTCGCAACACTTCGCCACCGAAAGTTTCGAGAAACTCTCACCAGTTAGGTATTTTCATTACCATAAACTTCTTTCTCCCTATTCCTGTGTTATTCCTTCTTGTTCTTGTGTCATTTCTAGCCATGCTTGCTTAAAACACTTTCCTTTTCGAATGATTTCTTGTATTTTCTTTTCTAATTACCCAAATTGCTACTTTCTTCTATCAACCTTTCTTGTAAACTCCCTGCTTCCCCATTTAAAATGAAACTTTCTCCTGAGGAAGAAGCAAAATTGCACCAAACCATTTCCCCTAGGGTTGGGTATTGGTTCTTTGATTTTCCCTTTTTCGAAGAAGAAAGAGAAAAGGCCCTGTTTCGCTTACATACTGGTGGGTCTGATAAAATGAAGAAAACTAAAGTTTCTAAAAACCTGATTTCCTTGGGCCAAAATCAGAGCAAACTTAGAACTAGACCCTCCTCTAAGGCCCTAAATCCTGACCCGCAAAATCCGCCATTGTCTTTAAAACAAATGGGTTTTAACTCGGATCCTTCCTTCACAACATGATTTGAGCCATGTGTCGACTGTGTTATTGAAAGTACCTATTTTTTGAAGTCCGGCCTCAACTCCATGGTTGATTCAGTATTCAAGAGTTGTCGTCACAACCCGGCCATCATCCCAAAATTGAGCCCTGCCCGGCAGAGTACGACTCTTATACCGAGTAATTTTCTTGACCTTCCCCCGACTGCCAACAGTTCTAGAGACATCGTCCTTGTCTCGGATGATACTTCCACTTCAATTAATTCTTCTTCCCGCTTACCTAATATTTCTTCAGGTATGTCACTGCTTTACTGATCATTACTTCTTTGACGTAGGTATTTATGGACCCTTCATTGGAACAAATTGTCGAGCCTCAATCCGCCGAATCACCTCTAGGTTCCCCTCCTCCTGCCATGTCTTTGAAATTCCCATGGGTGACCCATGAGGTTCTGCGGACATTGTCCGAGCATAACTTGGAGGACGTTGCTGCACTTCCGGTGGGACATATGAAAATTCCGTCTTACATCCCCCCGCTAAGAACGAGCTTATTTGCTCTTCGAGGGAGGATAATGACCCTTCTTTTTTCTTTTTCTACAAAGATGTCATAACCTGGATAGGGATCCGATTTCCTTTATCCGAGTTTCAAATGAGTGTTTTCAATCATCGTCATGTGGCCCCTTCACAAATTCTCCCAAATAGTTGGGGCTTCATGAAAGCTTTTGAGCATTTTTGTTAGCATTTAGAAATTCCTTGTACAGTTTCCCTTTTATTTTATTATTTTACCGTACAGACCGGTAGGACGGGTAAAGAACCCCCGAATAGAAAAGGATGGACTTCCATCCGGGGTCATACAGAGCGTAAGCTCTTTAAGGTATATACAGAGTCTTTTAAAAAATTTAAGACTAAATATTTCAAAGTTGTTGCCGAATCTGGCAAGCAATCTTTTTTTCTTTGTTCTCCTGAGTCCAGGGACGTAGAATGGAAGTTTCCACTCTACTGGTCCTGTTCCCATCACGACCTTCCTCCTTCATCCTACCGTTTTGAGGAGACGAATTTGTCAGATGCTGACGCTTTCTTAGTAACCTGGATAGCTGTCTATCAGGAAAATCATGGTCCTCATAACGTAGCTTCCTTTATTGACGAACAACTTAGTATGATTTTATTCATTTTGTTATGTTTGTACACAACTTTGTTTATACATAACATTTCTTTGTTTTAACCGTTTCTTTGTTTTAACCGAGAAAGCAGCTCGGCCCACCTCGAGTTCCAAGAATCCATGAAGGCGATCCGAACCCCCTTCTTTCCTCAACACTTTGGTGAGAGGGAAAAGTTCTGCAGCCACAGGTCTGGGGTCCAAAAAGCGAAAGCTTTCTGAGATCAAAAAGGGGAAGGCTATAGCTTCTACCCCGAAACCTGTTTTCGAGGCCCCATAGGACAAGACTCCATCTACTCTGGTTGCACCTGCTCCCACTGTTACCTCCCTTCAAACAATCGTCCCTCCACCGGCTTCAGACACCTCTGCTTCCGGCGCAACCGGATTGGTACCCGGTATCCTTTGGGATAAGGGTATTACTGATGAATTCTTCCGTGCTGCTCGCGCGTCCAAACGCTTCGCGAACTCAGTTCTCTTCTCAGAGGCCGCATTCAAGAGCTCAGCTGTATAGAGCTTAATGCCAAGAAGTGTGTGTCCCTGGTTGATAGTTTAACGACTATGAATACCAGGTATGCCAGAACGGTCAATGGTCTTCAAGCGGCCCGAGAATAAATGAAAAAGATTCATAAGGAACTCCTTGTAGTTCAAAGCACTGCGGTGGAAAAGCTGCAAGCATCTCGCGAAGAATTGCTTGTATCTCAGAGCATAGTAGAGAAAGCTGAAAATACTACGGCAAAGTTGAAATCTGATTTGGATGCTTTGCGGAAAAGGAATGTTTTCAACAACAAGAATTTTAAGGATTTAACCGAGTTGTATGGCAAGCAAATCCAAAAGCAGAATCAGACTGATGTAGAGCTGAAGTATGTAAGGTCTGAGCTTTCCGGAGCCGTGGAGGGGTCCTTTAATAATGCACTGGAGCAGATTCGTCATTTGAATCCCGGGATTGAACTTAATACTTCGGGTATGCACTTTAAATCCTTCCTTAGTGATGGCAAGTTAATGTCCCTTCCTTCTCGTTGCAAAGATTCAATGACTGAAGTGGAAGGTCAAACTTGTGGGGAGGAAGGAATGACACCTGCCAATCAAGTTGACGACCAAGCTTAATCCCGGGAAGCTTAACTAATGAAGGGCTGAGATGCCAATTTTGATTTGTAATATTTTCTTTTTCTTTAAGCTGGGACCTGATTCTCTTTTCAAATCTGTATTGACATTACCGGGCTTGTTCCCAGTTTACTTCGTTTCTTATACTTAGTATTTTGCATATAACTGAACTTCTTTATACTTTGCTCACTAACTTGTGAATCCATACGATATTGGATTTTATTAAATGATTTGACCAAAATCAAAAATATTTTTCGTCGACTTTATAAATATTCATCTGGTTTCAACGACCAGACATTTTATTGAGCAAAATTTTTTGTCTTTGCAACATGTTCCGGGTGATTATCCCTAAACTTAAATCGTGACACAGATTAATTTGCTACCTGTAAAAATTTGATTCTCTAATCAACATTCCTACATTTTGACCTGATCAGGGTTCATATAACGCATTTCTCTTTTGCTATGGTAATAATTTTGATGCATTATTTACGTGAAAGTTTTTACTAAGTTTGTACGTCGTTCTACATTATAGACAAGTTATAACTTTGTGCAATCACAATAGAGACAAAACTGCGTTATTTATTAACTATCATAAAATGACTCATGATCTTACATCATGATTACCGAATTACAAACTTTGTCGTAAACAACTCATGATCCCAATGAAAGAGACATGACATGATTTCTAGGTTACGAACTTTTCATAACACGACTCACAGCCTCAATAAAAGAGAAACAACAGGATTGTTGAATTACAACTTACGAATCCAACAAAAGAAAATAAATCAACATTTTGCCGACACCACGACTTATTGATCTGAACAAAGAGTAACAAATTGTGACAAAACATTAAACCTAGATTTAACTATAATATACTTTAAGCTTATCTGCATTCCAAGTTCGTTTTATTGCTTTCCCCTCAAGAGTCTCCAACACGTAGGCTCCTTGTTCGAGTTTCTCTAGGACCCGGTAGGGTCTTTCCCAGTTGGCTGCTAACTTCCAATCTTTGGCATTTTTATTTCCGATATCCGCTCGTCGGAGCACTAAATCACCTTTGTCAAAAGTTTGAGGCCTTACTCTCTTATTGTACTTGACAGCTGTCAACAGTTTGGCCACTACCTCCCGGCAATGTGCACTGACCCGGACTTCATCCTCCAAATCCAACTCAATGGCCAAAGCTTCGTTATTATTTTCTTCTTCCTCTTGAAGAACACTCTTTCTCCTCCAAGATGGTTGACCAATTTCAATTGGTATCATTTCCTCGCAACCATATGTCATTCTATACGGCGTTTCTTTGGTGGACGTTTAAGCGGTAGTCCTATACCCCCATTGAACATAATACAATTGTTCAACCCAACTGGAGCCGACTTCTTGCATACGCTTCCGCAAACCATCTACAATCACTTTATTTGCAGCTTCGACCTGCCCATTGGATTGCAGGTGTTCTATCGAAGAAAAATGGTGTTTGATATGGAACCCGACCATCATTTCTTGAAACCACTTGTCGATAAATTGAGTGCCATTATCTGTCACGATTTCTCCCAGGATACCAAATCTAGAAATGATGTTTCTTTCAAAAAATCTTTTCACTCGAGATGATGTTATGGTGGCAATGGGTTCCGCTTCGATAATCCACTGCAACTACCAACCATTTCAGCTGTCCTTCTGCTGCCTTGAATGGCCCCAATAGATCCATTCCCTACTTAAAAAGGGCCATGGACCGAGATCGATTGTAACTCGACAGGCAGGGACCATATTATCTTAGCATGCTTCTGACAACTTTCATATTTTTTAACATGACTCATAGAGTCAGCTTCCATTGTTGTCCAATAGTACCCGGCTCGAAGGGCTTTCCTTGCTAATGCCATGGCTCCCATATGTTGGCCATTTATTCCTTCATGTATCTCGGTCAACACATAGTCCACTCTATCCAAGTTCAAACAAACCAACATCGGAGTATGCAACCCTTTGCGGTACAATTCATCTTCCACAATCGTGTACATGATGACATCACGTACCAATTTCTTGACTTTTATAACATCATCTAGCAAGATTCCTCTTTATAGGTAATCAATCATAGGCCTTCGTCATTCTTCAACTACTAAGATTATCATTACACAACTCGGTTCGGAGACTTCCTGCTGAATGACAGTTCTATGATTTCCCTGACTCTTGGTGCTTGCCAGCTTTGATAAAACATCGGCCTTGGAATTTTCCCCTCTCGGATAAACTAACAACAATGTTATCAAATTCGAGCATGATTTCTTTGACCTTATTCAAGTATTTGGCCAACAATGGCCCTTTCACTTGATAGCACCCCTCGATCTGGGCTACAACAAGTTGGGAATCAATAAGCACCCTTAGCTTCTTTGCTCTTTGTTTTTTTGCCTGCGATAACCCGACTATCAGTGCTTCTTACTCAGCTTGGTTGTTAGATGTCAGGAAGTTTAATTGAAGGGATTGCTCAATGGCTACTCCTTCCGGGTTCTCAATTATGATCCCGGCTCCGCTTCCTTTGGCATTAGACGATCCATCAACATATACTTTCCAAACATCATCTTCTATTCCTCCATTAATTGGGGTTAATTCCATAACAAAATCCGCCAGCGCTTGAGATTTGATAGCATGCCGGGATTCATATTTCAAGTCAAATTCAGACAATTGTATAGCCCAATTGATCATTTTTCCCGCCAAATTCGATTTATGTATCACTTGTCGAATTGGCTGATTAGTTCTGACAATTATTGTATTGCCCTGGAAATAGGGGCGAAGCTTCTTTCCTGTTACCAATAATGCAAATGCTACTTTTTCTAATCTTTGATACCTCAATTCAGAACTTCGGAGAGCCTGGCTTACAAAATAGACTGGCACTTGCATGTTGTTTGTTTCCCTTACCAATACTACACTGACTGCTTCATCTCCCATGGATAAGTACAATATTAGTACCTCTCCAGGTTCTGGTTTCGACAATACAGGTGGAGAAGCCAAACATTTCTTTATTTCCTTGAACGCAGCCTCACATTCCGGGTTCCATTCTATTGTAGCTTCTTTCTTAAGTAATCTAAAGAAAGGAAGAACTTTTTCTGCTGACTTTGGGAGAAAACGCGTTAAAGCAGCCAATCTCCCTGTCAACTGCTGAATCTCTTTCTTGTTTGCTGGAAACTTCATGTCCAACACGACTTTGCATTTGTTCGGGTTGGCTTCTATCCTTTGTAGGTTAACATAAACCCTAGGAATTTTCCAGTCGAAACACCAAATGCACACTTAAGCGGGTTCAATCGAATACGATATTCCCTCAGTCTACTAAATGTCTCCTCTAAATCTTGTATGTGATCGGCCATAGTAGCTGTCTTCACAATCATATCGTCTATATAGACTTCAATATTTCGGCCGAGTTGATGCTCAAACACCATATTCATCATCCTTTGATATGTGGCCCCCGCGTTTTTCAACCCAAAAGGCATGACATTATAACAATAATTCGCCTTTTCGCCTATAAAGGACATATTTTCTTGGTCTTTCGGATACATAGCTATCTGATTATACCCCGAGTAAGCATCCATAAAAGATAATAACTAGAACCCGGATGAGTTGTCTACCAGTTGATCAATATTGGGCATTGGATAAGAATCTTTAGGGCACACCATATTTAAGTCAGTATAGTCTGTGCACACTCGCCATTTGCCATTAGACTTTCTGACCATCACTACATTAGATAGCCATGTAGTGTATTGGATTTCCCGCATAAACCCGGCATCCTATAATTCGTTAATGTGTTCCTCCAATGCTTTTTTCCTTTCGAGGCCGAGCTTCCTCTTCTTTTGTGCCACAGTCTTTGATTCGGGATATAATGACAATTTATAACAACAAAAGTTGGTATCTATCCTTGGTATTTCTGATGCCTTCCGTGCAAAAACATCTTGATTATTTTTTAAGGCACTCCATCAATTTGGCTTTGGTGGCCGAGTTGACCGTGTTACCAATCTTGGTGATTTGCCAAGGTTGATCTCCTATTTACAAGTCTTCCAAATCTCCTGCTGGCTCTGGTCTCCATTCCTCGGCATCTTCCCTCATGTTGAGCTCGACCATATTCAATGGCTTTCCTGGTTGGCGTTCTTCCATCTTCCTTCCATTTCGGTCCCCTTGACGTACCCGGGGTGGTGAAGATGGGCCACCCTTTCTATCCTTGACTGTGTTATAATAACACTGACGGGATTCCTTCTGATCTCCACAGATTGTCACCACTTTATCGTCATTCCCGACCATTTTTATCTTCTGATGTTTAGTAGATATCAACATATCTCACTTGTGGATAGTTGGCCTTCCCAAGATAACATTATATGGTGAGGGAAAATCGGCCACAACAAACGTGACACCTTCTGATTTAAATGCTTCCTTGGTGCCTAAGGTCATCCGAAGATCAATAGAACCTTTAGGGTTAGTATTTTCCCTATTGAATCCTATCAACATTGTTTTACATGGCTTCAAATCTTCTTCATCAAGATTCATCTTTTTAAACGCGCTCCATTGAATAATATCTGTTGAGCTGCCATTATCTACAAAGATCCTTTTAACCTGGCAATTAACCAGAGTTCCGGTGATTACCAAGCCATCTTCATAACCGGGCACCACATCCTTCATATCTTCTTCCGTGAAATAGAGCACAGGGGCTCTGTCTTGTTATTCTTGCCTTTGAACTTAGGTTGTTCCCTTACTGAAAGAACTTCCTTGAGATACTTCCTTCTTTGGTTGGCAATATCTCCTCCTCCTCCCAAAGCTCCAGAGATGACATTGCAGACGAACTCCAACTCTACAAATTCATCTTCATTATCGTTATGTCTTTTCCTTTTATCTTCTTTATCTCTCTTGGGTTGGGTTTCGTTCTGACCCCCACCTTTACGCTTGGCGACCCTGAGTTTTTATCACCTATTGTCTTAATTTGCCCTCTTGGACAAACTTTTCAATCGCATCTTGGAGATCCTAGCATTGGTCAGTAGTATGCCCTGGTCCGTTGTGGAATTCGTAGAATCGGGTTGATCTACCTCGACTTTGTTGTATAATGGACGAGGTTGTTCCACCTTTTTCATGTCGATTAGAGCTACTTCTCTCAAGACTTGTGACCGAGATGCATTCAATGGAGTATATTTTTCATACTTAGCCTCATCTTTTCCAGGCCTGAACTTGACATCCGGGTTTCTGCCTTGGTTGTGGACCCCATGGTGTTGCCTGCCTCTTGGAGGTGGACTCCTTCTTCTGGGACTTCCTTCTTTCTCTCTGCCCATTGCGTTAGTAATTTCCATCTGTTCCAGCTCCAAATATTTTTTCGACCGTGCCCTAAACTCCATCAATGATTTCATCGGCTCTTCGTATATTGATTTCGCAAATCAAGATGATCCACTCAACCCAGCAGAGATGAGGTGCACGTGCACTTTTTCCTCCAATCCTTGCACTTGCAAAGCTGCTTCCTTGAAATGGTCTAAATAACTCTGTAGCGTTTCACCGGGTTGTTGTCGTATTTTCCCCAATGCGAACTCGGAGTTAGGTTGTTTCTTGCTAGTTGCAAAGTTCAGCAAAAAATTTTGTCCGAAATCTTCAAAATTACGGATCGACAGTGGTGGTAACATATGGAACCACGTCTAGGCTACTCCAGATAAAGTAGTAACAAAAATTCAGGAAATTATTGGCTCGTCAATTCCTCAAACACATATCTGCATGTCGAATTCATCGATGTGTACTTGTGGATCTTGATTTCCGTCATATTTTGATAGGAAGGTACCATCAAAATCTTCTAAGTATCAGGCATTAACAATTTCATCAGTAAAAGGACTATTGTTGTGTTGCCCCTACTATATTTCCTCCGATAAACTCCCCCCTCCGTGTTTGTCTGAGGTGCAACTTCGATAACCGAGTTTTGGGCCATTATTATGTTTGGGACCATAACCCAGGCTTGGGTTGATTGGTTCACCCCTGCGTTGATTGGTTGATGTAGAGTTGCCACCGGTGCATGCGTCATTATTCCAACGTCATGATATGCCAAGTTCTCATCTCTTTGTTGGGTTAGAATAGCAACATTCATTCGGGAGGAAACCCCAATTTCGAAGAGACCAACTGGTCCTTCTGAATTATCTGGAATTACATGCCTTTTTTTTTTTCAAGACCCCCTTTCGTTCAGAAAACGTCGTTCCTCTGCATCACGACCCTACTGCCCATGATTTTCATTGTGAACCGTATTCTCCATACTCCTAAAGCGCTGTTCTATGCGCTATATACGCTATTCTTCTTCACGCCCCCATGTTGTATTACGTTCCTCCATCTGGAGCGCTATGTTTTTGATGTCCTCCTGCCTTTGAAGGGCATATCTCCTCTCCATATCCTCCATTCGAGCCAAGATTGAACTGAGTACGTTGTTCAGGAGACGCTCCTTAGGCTCCGGATTAGTAGGTGCAATGATCATTGGATGACGAATTTGATCCGAGCGATAAGCATCTAGGGCTGCCTGTATCGCCGAAGCTGGAGAAGAAGCTGTGTCTGAAACCTCATCACTGACGTGTACAACATCATAATTCTCCATGTTTTGATTTGCCCCCTCCATTACCGGATTAGGAGGTAGTTCTCCTCTTTCACCTGCATCGGAGCATGGGTGTACTCTCTGGTTGCTTCTCGTGTTTACTATTGTGAACCGTGTGATTTGAAATTTACGGTTCCCACAGACGACACCAATGTTCTGTTTTTATGAACAAGAATGTCCAGCAAGTTCGTTGGTACTTTGATATTAGATCACTAACTCTCTCGAAGGTATTTATAGGAGAAAATACCTCTAGGAATATGATCACTATGCACTTCACTATTGAAGCAATACTCAACCAGTGGTGGTGAGGTGTGTGCACAGTGTTAATGGAAACTTAAGGTCAAGAAAGCATGTACCTTTCTCCATGATTATAACCCCTATTTATAAGTGAGTTACCTCTAGACGTGCTGATGCTTTCTTCCTATTTATTAGGCTAAAATCTCTAACTGCTGAGATCACGATCTTTATTTGTTGTGATACTTTTCAACGGTTGATACGTGCATATTTTAGAACTCCTTAAATGTTGTTCAGATTCTGAAGCATTGGACCCTTAATAGGCCTTTCTGTGATTAACACTTTCCAGCCCATGAACTGGATCTGTAACAAATGGTACCTTTGCTTCTCCACCGCGTGAAAGGATATCCTTGCAGAGGGATATCCAAAGGGTTAGCATCTGTGATAGCTTTCCCAAAACCCCTCATAAGCCAAATAGGATGGTCAATCCTCCCATTTTTGTCATCATTAGATAAGAGATCATTAAAATCTCTTATGATATACCAAGGAATGAATGTGTCATAGGAAAAAGACCTCAACGGGTCTTAGGAATCTCTCCTTCTATTTCTATCTGGAAATCCATAAAAACCCGTGAGACAACAAACAAGTTTGTCTAAATAATGAACCGACATATTTACAAAGTTTGGAGAAAAATTTATACGACAACTATCAAACAATTTTCCCCAAAACAATGCTAAACCACCACATCTACCATTACAATCAACATAAAAACAATAATCAAAATTCAGCTTCACTTCTATTTCATCAACTCTTTTAACGTGAACTAAATTAAGTTTTAGATAGAAAAATAACATATGGCTTATGTGTCTGAATGAGGTCACAAAGAGAATTAACTGCATGCGGCTTGCTCAGGCCTCGATAGTTCCAGCTTAAACAACTCATTGATCCTGACAAGCCTGGCTGCCAGGTCCTACCATTAAAAAATGATTGACAATTTCTTCTTCAACATGGTCGTTTGTTGTCTATATATAGACACAGAGGCAATCAGGATAAATAATTTGTTTTCTCTGATTTTCTCGCTTACATGCTGCTGCATTTTCATATCACATAAATTCTTCATTATTTGTGTGTGGTTCCTCAAGCACTCACTTTGTTCGTTTGGGCTGTTGATTGGTAGTGCCACCGATTTTCAGACGTTGATCCACTCTATCCTGGGAGGCAATTGTTCATCAACCTTTGGCATCAATTGGAGGGAACAAATTGTCTTAAGGAGACAACCTTGTTGGGCTCCGATCATTTCATTTCTCTACATCTGTTTCTGTTTCATACTCATCATACATGTTTTGTTTAAATCATTTTGTGTAGTTGTATTATATTATATTGTCCCTCTTGACTACTCAGATTCTGACCCTTGTGCAATTGGATGTATTCCAATTCTAAAGTATTAATTATCTATAATAATCTTAAGACAATTTGATTTGAATCTGGGTTCAGTATATTCTATCTTTCTGTATTATATACTATTCTCTAGTATCTGTACTTTTGAACGATTAATTTGTGTGATTAATCATTGTTTCTGTTTGTGTAACAAAAATGACTTTGACAAGTGAAACTTGGTCAACACCAACAAGGCTCCCTCTGTTTCGACTCCTGCTGAAAAGCTTGAAAAATTTAATGGTCTAGACAATTCCTTGTATAATGTGTATAGCACTTTCAAAACCAGTAAGGAACTGTGGGATAATCTAGACAAGAAATACAAAACAGAAGATGTTGGCTTGAAGAAATTCATTGTTGGTAGATTTCTGGACTTCAAGATGGAAGACTCTAAGAATGTGATGAGTCAAGTGGAGGAACTTCAAGTGTTAGTGCATGAAATTCATGCTGAGGGGATTGCCCTGAGTGAATCATTTCAAGTTGTTGCTATTATTGAAAAATTACAACCATCTTGGAAGGATTTCAAGAACTATCTCAAGCATAAGCACAAGGAGATGACACTTGAAGATCTGATAATGAGGTTGAGGATAGAAGCAGACAACAAAGTTGTTGAAAAGAAATTTGGCAACAATCCTATGGTCTCTATGGCTAATGTTGTTGAAGAGGGATCAAAGTCCAAGCAGCGAAAATATTTCGATGATGGAAATGCTAAACAAGGCAAAGGTAAAGGAAAAAAGTTCAAAGGCAATTGCTACAATTGCGGTAATCCTGGCCACCATTCAAAGGATTGCAAAAATTCACAGAAATCCAAGAAGAAGAAGACCACTTAAGCCAACTTGGTTGATACTGCTTGTGGAAAAGTTGAAAATCTCAACTTAACAATGGTGATGTTGGAGTGTAACCTTGTAGGGGACACTAAGGAGTGGTGGGTGGATACCGGTGCTACTAGGCATGTCTGTTCATCCAAGTGGATGTTTTCTTCCTACACCCTTGTGAAGAATGATGAGAAACTCTATATGGGTAACTCTTCTACTTCAAAAGTTGAAGGTATTGGAAAGGTGGCTTTAAAGATGACTTCTAGCAAGGTTGTGACACTTAATGATGTGTTTCATGTGCCTTGTATTCGCAAGAACTTAGTGTTTGGATCCCTTCTGAGCAAGAATGGCTTTAAACTTGTATTTGTTTCTGATAAGTTTGTACTTACTAAGAATGATGTGTATGTAGGAAAAGGATACCTTAGTGAGGGCCTTTTCAAGATGAATGTAATGTTGTAACCAATGGTGGTGTTAGTATTAATAATAATGTTACTTCTGTTTACTTGCTTGAGTCTTCTAATTTATGACACCAAAGATTAGGACATGTTAATTTTAAATCAATTAAAAGTTTAGTTGATTTAGATTTATTGCCTAAAGTTGAATGTTCTAACACTAAATGTCAAGTACGTGTTGAATCAAAAGTTTCAAAATTACCTTTTTTTTTGTTGATAGATCAACTGATTTGTTAGATTTAATACATACTGATATATGTGATATGAAATCTGTACCATCTAGGGGTAATAAGAAATATTTTATTACATTTATTGATGATTGCAGTAGATACTGTTATGTTTATTTACTTAATATTAAGGATGAAGCACTTGTGGCTTTTAGACAATATATAAATAAAGTTGAAAATCAACTTAACAAGAAAATGAAGGCTATAAGGAGCGATCGTGGGGGAGAATTTGATGGTCCCTTCGAGGAATTTTGTGTAGAGTCTGGTATTATACATCAGACGACTGCTCCTTATGCACCGCAATCAAATGGGATTGTAGAAAGAAAAAATCGGACATTAAAAGAAATGATGAACACTATGTTAATCACATATGGTTTACCACATAACTTGTGGGGGGAAGCCATTTTGACGGCAAACTATATTATTAATAGAGTTCCTCACAAGAAGACAAAGAGCATACCATATGAAGTATGGAAAGGAAAGCAACCATCCTTGGAATACTTGAAAGTGTGGGGGTGCTTGGCTAAGGTCACGGTTCCTAAACCCAAAAGGTCAAAGATCGGACCTAAAACCGTGGATTGTGTATTCATTGGTTATGCACTTAATAGTAGTGCTAGTCGGTTTTTTGGTTTATAAGTCCGATGTCTCAGATATACATGTTAATACAATTATTGAATCAAGGGACACTAGGTTTTTTTAGGATAAAAAAGGTATATGAACCAAGTGGTAATGAGAATGATAATGTTGTGAGACCTCGGGAGACTACAACTAGTGTTGATCTTGTAGAGGATGAACCTAGACGTAGTAAGAGGCAAAGGACCACCACATCCTTTGGGCCTGATTTTCTAACATATCTATTAGAAAATGAGCCTCAGACGTATAAAGAAGCTATAACGTCCCCAGAGGCACCATTCTGGGAAGAGGCTACCAATAGTGAAATTGAATCCATCCTGTCAACCACACTTGGGAATTGGCAGACCTTCCTCCTGGCACTAAGCCTCTAGGAAGTAAGTGGGTCTTCAAAAGGAAGATGAAGGTAGATGGAACTATTGATAAATATAAAGCTAGGCTTGTAGTCAAAGGCTACAGGCAAAGCGAAGGTCTCGACTACTTCGATACCTATTCACCTGTTACAAGGATTATGTCCATTAGGATGTTAGTCGCACTAGCAGCGTTGAATGGGTTAGAACTACATCATATGGATGTTAAGACAACTTTCTTAAATGGAGACCTAGAAGAAGAGATCTATTTGGAACAACCTGAAGGGTTTGTCGCTTAATTAAATCCCTTTACGGGTTAAAACAAGCTCCAAAACAATGGCATGCGAAGTTTGATAAAGTTATCTTATCGAACAGTTTTAGTATTAATGAATGTGACAAGTGTGTCTATATTCAAAATACTGAGAAAGGGTTTGCCATAGTTTGTCTTTATGTAGACGACATGTTGATAATGGGTAGTAATAATCAAATAATTAAAGCTACTAAGCAATTGCTTGCCAGCAAATTGGACATGAAAGATTTGGGAAGAGCAGATGTTATTTTGGGCATCAAAATCCATAGAACATCAAGAGGGTTGGCTTTATCACATGCTCACTATATTGCTAAAATTCTTGAAAAACTCAAGAGTTTAAATATAACTCCTGTGACAAACCCCATAGACTCTAGTCTTCGACTAATCGAAGAATACTGGCAAAGTTGAAGCACAAAAGTAATATGCTCAAGTATTAGGCAGTCTTATGTATGTTGTGAATTGCACTAGACCTGATATTGTTTATGCAGTGAGCATGTTGAGTCGCTTTACGATTAATCCAAACGTGTATCATTGGAAAGCTATGGTAAAAGTTTTAGGATACCTAAAGCACACTCAAAACTTTGGTTTGCATTATGAGAAGTACTCTGCAGTTATTGAAGGATATTGTGATGCAAATTGGATCACCGATTCTAATGACACTAAATCGACAAGCGGATATGTGTTCACCCTTGGTGGGGGTGTTGTATCTTGGAAATCGTCCAAGCAGATTTGCATTACAAGATCAACTATGGAAGTAGAATTTATCGCTTTAGATAAAGCCGTTAAGGAAGCCGAATGGCTTTGTAATTTTGTTGAGGATGTTCCCAGTTGGCCAAAACTAGTACCAGCTGTAGGCATACATTGTGATAGCCAAGCCTCCATTGGAAGGGCCAGGAACGTCATGTATAACGGAAAGTCTAGACATATACGTCGTAGGCATGATACTGTAAGACAACTACTCTCGAATGAAATCATCTCAATAGACTATGTGAGGTCTAAAGAGAACATAACGGATCCATTAACTAAAGGGATTCCTAGAGAGTTAGTTGAAAATTTGTCGAAAGGAATAGATTTAAGGCCTCTCAATTGTTGATCACCGCGGTAACTCTACCTTGATGAGTGGAGATCCCACGAACTAGGTTCAAAGAGACAACTAAGTTATGATCGACTGGTAAACACTGTGGAGTTTTAAACTCATACTCATTCCTATGACAAAACAGTGTATATGAGGGTAAGCATAACGGCTTTTAATGGTTTCTTAATCTAATGTGTTCAGATGATGTATGTGGAGGTATATCACAAGAAATCACCTATGTGAGTGTGAAGTGGGGACTGCTTCAATGAGAACTTAAAAAGGCCAATTCTCTACAACACTCGCAGAACCAGGCAGGTGTCCACGGCCAAAATGGACACAACAATAAGGACCAGTAATGCTAGGGAAGCAATTGTGTGTCTCCTATTGTCTTGGTATACATAATAAAGGTCGATGGTTCAAGGCATCACGACCATCAATTGACCTAGTATACCCGATAGGTTTACAGTAGAGAAGGTTCAAAGGTAACCCCTACCTATCTCGATGCAATTGTTTATCGTCGAGGAATCACACTTGCATACATATTCATATGCATTTAGTCATGTTGAATTGATCTCTTATTCATGTGGGGGATTGTTGGAGTTTATGTTTAAACTCCATGGGTTATGAATAAGAGGTGGGTTGGAAAAGGTTAGGAAAAGGGAATTTGAAAGTGTGCGTGAAAAAATGAGAAATAATTTTATATAAAATAAAATAAAATAAAAATTATTTGTTATTTTTTGAATAGTCCCACAACTTTTGAATTCCCTCTGTAACTACTCCAACCGCTCCGATAACGAACGGTTGCAATGGGTTCACCGCCAACGGTTGCGATAGTTCACCGTCAACAGTCGCAGTGGTTCGCCATCAACGGTCGCGGTGGTTCACCGGCAACTCTTCAACATGATTGTTTGTTTTCTATATATAGACACAGAGGCAATCACAAATTTTTTTTTCTTCTGATTTTCTCGCTTACATGCTGCTGCATTTTCATATCACATAAACTCTTCATTCTTTGTGTGTGGTTCCTCAAGTATTCGCTTTGTTCATTTGGGCTGTTAATTGGTAGTGTTACCGATCTTCAGACGTTGATTCATTCTATCATGGGAGGCAATTATTCATCAACCTTTGACATCAATTGGAGGAAACAAATTGTTTTAAGGAGACAATCTTGTTGGACTCGGATCCTTTCATCTCTCTACATCTGTTTCTGTTTCATACTCATCATACAAGTTCTATTTAAATCGTTTGGTGCAGTTGTAGTATATTATATTATCCTTCTTGACTACTCAGATTTTGACCCTTGTGCAATAATTGGATGTATTCCAATTCTAAAGTATTAATTATCTATAACTATCAGTTGGTGGACTCGTTACTGCCCTTGATCATAGATGTTGTTTCAGCCGCAATGAATATTTTTGCTTCTTGTCTCCCACAATTAAATCAGTCTCCATTTCGTTATTAATTTGGCCGCTATTATTGGGATTTACATTATTGGGAATTAATGCATGGTTGGTGGGCCGAGGTAACAAAAATATTAGGAGATTTGAAAGCAGAAATTAAGAGCTAGCTCTTCAGTTTTTTTCCTCAACAATCATTGCCTCATTATTTGGAGGTTCAATTTCACATTAATTACTGATGAAATTGTAACCCCGGAATTATGGGCTCCCGCGTGTGATGCCTGACCTCCTTCCCTAAGGTAAATAGAGCTGCCAATAGTGGTTGAGGGACACATATCTGCTTGAATCTCTAGTCTCCATGCACTGTGGCTATCGTCGTTCTCCACCTTGAATAGCTTACCACAAAAACTTCAATGTGCCCTAGTAAGCCACAAAAATAGCAAAATAATCCCAGCCTTTCATATTTAAAGCTAACGATCATTGCATTTCCCCCTTCCCTTCTAATCTTCTTCGTTCGTTTTAAGAGGCATGTGGACATCCATAAGAACTTTGATCCTCAAGAAATTCATCCCGAGACTCGAGTTGTGTTTGTCATCGTACTCGAGAAATGTACCCAGAAAATTTTGGAGGTGCTGCCCAACCGCTATTGTCACAAAACCTGGCGGGATATTGTGCATCTCTGCCCAGATTGGTACTTTGTTCAGAGGAACCTGGCTTGGGATTCCAACCTCCTTGATGATGCTCAAAATAAGGACATGTTTATCAAAAGTCCAGGGGCCCCTTCTTCATAACCCTTTGCATAGCCTAATGGTTGTAAAAATGGAAGGTGAACACTCGATTACCCGCCTCCATGATTGAGATACCTTCCATCGGGCTCCAAACCTCCTCCAATCATTCCTTCATGATATATATGGACTCGAATTGTTTGTTTGTGAGAAACCTTCCCACCAGACGCAAAGGATAATTCAAGCCCATCTTAGTAACAACATTTGCAAAAACTAACTCCTCATCTTCTTCGTCCTCAATAGATAGGACTTGAATATCTGGATATTCCATGTTGATACAAGCATGATAAACACGAAAGCAATGCACAAAAACTTCCTACCAGGTAGGAAACCCTAAGAGGGTGAGAACTAACTCACACAGACAAAAAAACATAAAAACATTTTATTAGTTGCTTATTTCAAGTTAAAAAGTATACTTACATTAATAGATACATTGAGAGATAGTGGCTAGTTATCATAAACCCTGGGAGAGGGAACCGTGTAGATTTTTTGGCTAAGTAAGGCGCTGGGCAGGATTTAGTTTGGCTATCCTTGGATGTGAGGAAGTTCTTCTTATATAAGGCTTCAAGTTCAGGAGCCATTCAAAAGCCCATAACCAAAGGAAGGCTCCATTGAAAAGGACAGTTGCTATTATCATACCCACTTTTGTTATTCACACCTGCACGTGCTTTAAGAAATTTATTATTATGAAAATACCCTTTTCAAGGAAACACGATTTTGTTGATAAAATACACAAAAAATCGTGTTTCCATTGTGTAAGATGAGTGCAAAAAAATACTCAACGAAAACGTGATTTTGTTGGATATTGTCAATGGAATTACATTTCCGTTATCTAATTTTTTGGAGTCTCTGTTACGCAATAAAAACATGTTTCTATTGATCAAATACATAACGGAACATGATCTTATTGTGTATTATGCTCAACATAAATTTATTTTTGTTGTGTTAAACTTTTATGAATTTTTTAATATTAATTATAGATTTACGTTACTTTTTGTAAAATAATCAAATTAATGATGATATAAATTATCTTTTTTTAAAAATTCTTATTATGCTATTACCTTTTTTAATAGTAGTCAGTATTATACATATTATTTTTGTTAATTAAATTTTATTTAATTAAATAGAAGTTATTATTTATATCAGCTAATCCGATTATAATTAAAAAGGATAACTTGACCTCCATATGCAGAGAGAAGCTGCTCAAATCCTCATATGTAAGCTTCTGCCAAATTCACCAAACACCAGCAAGAGAACTAAAAGTAGGAGTGATTTCTTCTCTATAGCAGAATTTCTTTAATTAACTTAATTATTTTTTAATCCCTAAAATTAAAGAAGACTTTAGTTTTATTCCCTAAAGTTTAAAAATATCATTTTAATCCCTCAAATTTACGGTTCTGAAACTAAAATCAGTTTTGAAAAAAATCATTTTAGTCCCTCAAATTTAATATTTTAGGAACTAAAAACATTATTTTTTAAATTTAAGGGCCTAAAATAATCTTTTTTTAAAATTAGAGGATTAAAACAAATTCATTCAAAATTTCAGAGACTAAAATCATAATTAAATATTTTTTTTAATTTAAGCAAAATTTTTTCAGTTATGTTAGTTATGCTTAAAAAGATTATAATAGAAAATATGTACAAATTGTAATATCCCCTTAGGATGCATTAATTAACTTTTACTTGTACAATTTACGCTAATATATGATTTTTATACTCATTAATATAAAAATGTTTAAAATTTGTCTTTATAAAAGTTTAAGTACATTTTTCATCCTCATAAAATTGACATGTCTCACTTTTTGGCCTGAAGCAAGGTTCAGATATTCTAACCTACTTGCATTGTTTTTTTAGATCGGTTATATATATAATTAATGTTAAAAATAACACATTTACATTAGTTATATATATAATTGATGTAAAAAATGTCACATTTACATTAGTTTTATGTATAATGGATATAAAAGTCATCATCATATATTTAAATTTATCTGAACCTACATCGATACCAAAAAATGATAATTTCAATTTTACAAGAATAAAAATTTAAAACATACTAAAAAAATTTACAAAAACAATTTCTAAACATTTTGATGAGAACCAAAAATATATTTTATTGTATAATCTATTATTAAAATAGGGGGCTAATATGGGTGGTACCATGGAACACTTTGCAGCCTTCAGTGGCTTCTTCATTCTTAGCTATTCTGTAAAGAGGCTACGTACATGCTAAAGTTTCAAACTAGTAAAAAAAATTGAATAATCAAGTAGATCTTGCATATTAATATTAGCCACTTCTCAGGTTTAGGAAATGGGACCCACAATTTTCCATCCTAATCATTAGGAGTCAGGATTTCAATCACTGAATTGTTGCTCGCTTGCTTTATTTTGTCAAACAAATGCTTATGTGACAATATATTGGTGTGCTTATTTTATTTTATAACATATATGTAGCACGGTTAACTATCAACGGCTAGTTGGTACATAACAGTGTTGCAATTTCCACTTGAATTTTGATACATACCTATTCTTCATAAAATGAAGCATTAACAATTTTTAATCATTAAACTTTTTTAAAATTCAGTTTTTATTTTTAAAATTTTTGTTTGATTGATTAAAATATTCAACTGTTACTAAAAATTTTAATCCCTAAATTTTTGTTTAACTGGTCAAGTTCTCTTAATTTTTTATTAAGGTTTTTTGTCTAAACTTTTAAAAAATTATATTTTTAGTTCTTGAAATTTCATTAAATAAATAAAATAATGTGTTCAAATTTTTGTTCAAAAGACTAAAAATTGAAATTTTTAAAAGTTTAGAAATGTTCTAGTAGTTAAACAAAAGTTTAGAAATTATAAATCTTAATAAAAAAAAGTTAAAAAACATTGACCAATCAATCAAAAATTTAGAGACTAAAAATTAAATTTTGAAAAACTTTGAAGACTAAAAAACTTAGTTTACCCTAAAATAAAATACTAAAAACAAAATGATGAAGGTGAGATAAGAACGAATCAAAGTGTCAGCAGTCATGTTGATACAAAGGTTGTGGTTTGTTATGTTTACGACAGTAATTGTTTTATCTTGTATGTTTTTAACTAATATTTCCTCTATTTTA
Organism: Glycine tomentella; assembly: GCA_007407185.1. Classification (NCBI taxonomy): domain Eukaryota; kingdom Viridiplantae; phylum Streptophyta; class Magnoliopsida; order Fabales; family Fabaceae; genus Glycine; species Glycine tomentella. The sequence goes on from PYAF01001183.1 coordinate 66,217, forward strand.
AAAAACTTAAATATATTTTTAATTTTTAATAAATATTCGATTTGTGTTTTTTTTTTAATTTTTTCATTAAGTCCCTAATAAAATAACAATTTTAAATTTTTTTGTCCTTGATGTTTTGTTTTAATTTCTGATACTTTAGTGAATTTTGTATTTATTCCCTGAAAAAATTAGTGAATTTTATTTTATATATATATATATATGAAAAAATATGTTATGCGACGATAGTGTAAAATAGTTTACATTATCTTTAAATTATAAACTATCACATATATAATAAATTTATTGAATTTTAAAATAATTATCAGGTTATACTACATGTGTTTTTTAATAGTTAGTTTAAAAATTTTATACTAATAATGCATATTCATTAAATGCTATACTGAATATCTGTGCATTAATTTTTTTATTCTTTTATATCACATACAATCAATGTTATAAAATATGGTTCGATCATTGATCCGATCGAAGTAGTTGGTCAGTGATCCAATCGGTGGGTCAGTAATTGGTCCAATTTGACCTGATATAATTTAAAAAATTCAAATTATATATACTTATGTCAAACCGGATTGAAAACTTACTTCGTATTCCTAATGTCAAACCCAACAACTTACTAATATATATATATATATATATATATATATATATATATATATATATTTAACTCCACCCTAAAGGAACCACTTCCCGAGTACCTATAGTAAAGTTTAAGAATAAGCAGTCAAGGCTGCTCACACAAGATGAAAATATCATTTGGTATAACCAATATCGTATTCATAAGCACCAACATTTGATAAAATTTACAGTAGTTAATCGTTTGTTTTTAAGGTGAAAGAATCACTTGGAAGTACAAAATGAAGAAAAAAAATGCTAATATTACAAAATACAAGGAGACATCACAAATGAGTTACACATCTCCCAGCATCAAAACCCAACAAGAATTTGTCTCTTCAGCCCAGTCTCCTTAGCAACCCCGTTGTACTAATGTGCAGATCTCAAGAAAAAGATTACATCATTTGAAACCAAGCAAAACACTATGTCATAGTAAAAACTAAACGAAACAACCTATAGATGTGACACAAAAAAAAAGGTGAAAGGGGTATCAGTAAGGAGTGTGATATTTCTGGCCATTTAAAACAGAAAAAACCACAATTTTTATCAAGAAAAGACCAAACCAAGCCATTCCCAACTAAATGAGCAAAAGAGTATGTTTACTATTCTACGAAGGATGAAAACCTTTGAATCATGCACCAAAAAAATCAAACTTTTAGAAGTCGAAAGAGAAAAAGAGAAGGGAGGGAAACACACTTGAAAGAGCGTGGTGCGGTGGCGTGACGGAAATGCACTCATGCAGCTTCAAACTCTGATGAAAAGGGGCTGGCGTCCGACGAGCTTCCGGTGAGGTGGCGTGATAGCCGACGACGAGCGAGAAAGGACTAGAAGAGCGTGCTGGGCGAGAAGTGCTGGTGGCTGTGATTCGTCAAGGAGAGTGAGAAGAGCAAGAAGTGAGTAGTGTTGTCAACTGTGTGACTGAGTCAGTGAAGTTAAATTAGGATGACTCAAAACACTCAAAACGGTGTCATTTTGGTATATTTTTTACACAAAAATCCAGTCCAGGTTTCAAAAGCCGATCGGGTTATCGGACTGACACAAAACTGGCCTGATCTGATCAGGTCATATGCATGGTCGGTCCAATAACTAAACCGACTAGATTATGTCATCATGTTCCAGTTGGATCAATCTGACCAGCCGGGTCGGACCAGGTTTTACAACACTGCATACAATATAGTATTTAAATACTATACATTATTAGTATAAATTTTTAATTCTTGTGTTAATTTTTCATACCAATTTTAAAGGGTTTACTTTGTCATTATTAATTCATTTATAATTTATGTGGCCTATTATTAATATTTAATATTATTAGGGTTATAAATGAAAAAAAATTGATGATTTATTGTAAAGGTAAGATGATATTTATTTTGAAACTTATTTTTTCTTCCTATAGACACTTATTATGAGACAAGGGAGTATAATTTTTATTGCACCCCTTAAGTTCTTATTATAAGTTCCAATTAATTAATTCAAAATACAAGATTAAAATCTAACCTTATAAACAAAATTAACGATAAGTTATGTTTTTTCACTATCACATTATCTTAAAACTGATTTTGATTTTATTTTTAAGAATATTTTTGTGAAAAAATAATTAATATAAAAGACATTTTAGATTGGACCCTCTAATAAACCA
>PYAF01001183.1:68564-83785 GCA_007407185.1 Glycine tomentella
TTAAATATATGTTATATTTATTAAATTTGTTAATAAATTTTTATATTTAATTAGGGATGTTTCTTTATTATTCATTTTTAAGGTGCATAAATTAGGGATGTTATAATCAACATAGATAAAGCAAACATTTTCAAGTAGATAATAACAAATTATTTAAAATTTAAATTAATTAAATAATTAATGCATATAAGAGAAAGAAACACAAAATAGCCATCAACATAAATTTTATGCAACTAATCTTGTTATTACATGATTGTATTTTAAAGCAAAATTGATGTATTACATTGTTTTATAGGCTAAAATCATAATTGTATTTTAAATTCTATAGGCTAAAATCTTACTATTAAAGACCAAAATCAACATATTAAATCATTATAGGCCAAAATCAAACTTAATAGATTATTCTAGAGTCCATAAAAGAAAATACTATATGCATATTGTTCTTACCAAAATTTGGAAATTCCACGTGTGAGGATGAGTGGATTCCAAACTTTGCACGTCGTATGAGTGAACATCTTTGTTTAGGAGAGAGACCTGCAAAACAAAGGAAAGACACTCTGATACTCAAGTAAGTACATTAATTATATGAGAATAATCAAGTATATGAGAATCTCAGATGAATATGCGTGTGAGTATTCAAGCATTCACACCATGTATCTCTTCTTTTTTAAGGTTTAGAGAGAACCTGTATTTATAATATGGAGTATGGGCCTTTGTTTAGTAGATAACTTGTTGATAAGATAACAGATAATAGCAGGTAATTATATTTGAATTAGAGATAATATGTACCTTATAGATATGTTGTAATTTGTAGATAAATAACAACTTGTAGATAATTAGAGAGATATTAGGAGATAAGGTGATTGCACAATCCCCAATATATACACAAATATAACATTTCGGTCCAGGAGCTTCTGGAAGGTGAATAGATAAGTGTCTGTGTTCCTGTAGCGAGGCGGACTCTGAGGTTCGGACAAAATGTACTCGGTGTGTCAGGGTTGACACATAAGACAAAAATATACACAATCACTGTAGCAGGGCGTACACGGAGGATGAACATGTGTATAGTGACCCCACAGTAATGTCCACGTGTACTTTTACCAATTTGTACAGTACATAAACCCCCCAAGCCTCTGAACCAATTTATGGGTGAAAGAGGTTGAGTATGCATTAGTGGTGAATGTCCGGTGTCCAGGTTGTCAAAATGTTCTTTGACAAATAATGAATAATGTCAAGCTCGAGGAACCCCCCAAGGTGGACAAGCATTGTTTGATGTTCCAATAAGTCACTTCATGAAAATAATTATGGAGTCATGTTAGATCTCCATACCCAAGAATGCATCATTTGAATAATTACTGTTGTCGTGTCTAGAATGGATATATCTAGAAAGTCAAGTCTGTCAAGTAAATGAAGCGTCTGGGTTGGACACTTTTGCCAAAATCTGACTGTTCCAATGAGTATCGAAAGCATGCATGATGCTTTGCCATTTCCCCATGCACGTGTTGTGCACTCGCCATACTCGTGCATACCTGTCACTAAAACATTGGGCACGTACTAGAGTAGTGCAGTAGTGGGTGAGTAGGCATTAATCGTGGTGCGGATTGCAAGGGGGTGCTTCAAATTCACACCAGTAACCGTCAAGTCTCATTTATTACTCTTCATTTAAATTGATGAGACTGGTTATCACTTCTCCTACACCTTCATTTCTGCCTTTTCTTCTTCCTTGCTTCCCGAAACCTTTCTCGCCTCTTTGCATTTCTACTGTTCAAGGTAATCTCATGAAAATGTTTGTCTCCCCCATCTCTAATTCTTCTTTTGACATCGGTGACAGTGGTGACTTGGGAGAGTCAGTGGAACAGTGCACTATGCGTGAAGTGATGGAAGAGAAAACTCATGATAAGTCTTTCTTTTCTGGGAAGAGAAGATAATCTAGTTGGACTGGTGAAAGCATCTCTCTCCTTCGTCGGTAGGCAAGGCCATCGGTCATCCCTTGGGCAGATGAGCTTCTGCCATTTCTATCTTCTTCTTTTTCTCTAGAGAAGCTGAGGCGAAATGGTTCTGGAGGCATTAAAGATTTCTCTAGTGCGCGCAGTGTCCTTACAGGATCGCCATCAGCTGCTCCCATCATTCAAAGCTATGAATGGGTGAAGGATGATGTTCTGCAAAGATTATTGTACCCCAATAAGGGAGATAAAAATGCAGAAGCTTGTCCTCAATATCCAGTTGGGGAGAACAGAGATCGTCTCACCAGAGCTGTCAAAGTGTAGGAATAACTTAGTGAGATTGTCTCACCAGAGCCGCCAAGGTATTGGAACAACTTAGTGGCCGAGATGATGTGTTCCAGTTTTGATGATGTCAAGACTGATATTTGAAACAAGAATTTGCTGTAGAAAATACTAGTAATAGGACTATTGTGTAGGTTGCTTTATTTTGTATTTTCTACTTTTGTTTTGTCTTGGGCCACATAGGCTATGTAAATGAACTTCAACTTAATGAAATGTTCCCTTATTTCTCCATTTTTCTTTTGTCTTCAATCTTCACATATTGTTTTCACTATTATCTTCTATTTGTGAATGTTTGATGAATGTAAGTCGCTGGACTTGTGCATTTTCATCATAAGTGTTGAGACATTATAGTTGTAGCATCCCAAATTGCTTGCTAAGGCTTGAAAGCAAATGAATCATCGAGAGTGTGGCTTGGGTTTGTAGTGTTAAGTATGATTCTTGAACTGATGTTGGAATTCTGCTTTTGCAAATGATTGTGTGTAGCCTTGCTTGTTGAGGTTCCAATTGAATATACACCACCAAGAGCTTGTCTTGGGTTTAATAGTTGTCTTGGACTCCTGTTTTTACGAGCTGCTAAATCAATAGCATTGTTTGTTGAAGTTCCAAGTAACTAATAATACCAAGATAATTGCTTTGGGTTTGAAATGTCAAGGGTGGACCTTGACAGCTTGTTCCTGCAAAACAAGTGATTCTATGGTCCATTATGTCAAGGTTCCATAGATGTAAGAATACCAAGAATACTCTCTTGGGTTTAGCATGCCAAGGGGACCTTGGACTTAAATTCACCAAAGATGTTTCCTTGGGTTTTGCATAGCTCATCTTCCTGTACAGATAGAATTTATGATCCCCGTAATTCTCAAAATCCAACTTTAACTACCTTGTGCTTCTGCAATGGATAACTTGGTGATTATGAGGTTGACCATGGATGGACCTCAAGCCTTATTTGAGAGTTATGAGTTACCAAAGGTTGTTGATAACCATGCTGATCAAGGGTAGACCTTGAATTCCATAAACCATCAAGAGCTGGTCTTGAGTTTCATACCAAGAATTCATCTTGGGTTTTAAAGACCAAAGACAGACAATGGATTTTATGTACCAAGTGTGTATCTTGGGTTTTTATGTTCTTGAGAAATTATATTCCTGCAAGAAAGAATTATATAATAGTAACATATGTCGAGAGTAGACATAGTTGTACCTTATATTTGTCAAGGTTGGTACCAGTGGAGTTGTCTGAGATTCACCAGAGTATGATCTTGAATTTGTGAATCTGTAAATTGCCAAAGGGTTGGCCTTGGATCCCATATTCATTGGGAATTTACCAGTGACGCATCCACCCTGGATTTTTAGAGGTCGACAAAGACTTTAGGATTTATGAACCTTGATGGTTTACCGTAGCTTGGGTTTACCAACCTGTAAATAGTGAGGTTGACCAAAGATTTAGAGTTACGAACTTTGACAGTTCAGCGTAGTTTAGAATTACAAACCCATAAATAATAAAGGTCGACCAAAGCTTTAGACTTACGAACCCTGACAGTTTAGCGTAGTTTGGGTTTATGAACCATAAATAGTGAAGGTTGACCAAAGATTTAGACTTATGAACCCTAACGGTTCAGCGTAGTTTGGGTTTATGAACCTGAATTTAGAGGTCGACCAAAACTTTAGGATTTATGAACCTTGACGGTTGACCGTAGTTTGGATTTACTATACCTATTAATTATCAGAGGTGGACCGAAACTTTAGCTTTACAAACCTGGACAGTTCAACGTAGTTCGGATTTACAAACTGTAAATGAAGAATGTCAACCAAAGCTTTAGACTTATGAACCATGACGGTTCGTCATTGAAAACAATAGGAATACCCACAATAACAAAAAGGGGGTGAATTGGTTTGATCTTAGTATTAAAAAAATTGTTTATAAAATCATAGTTAAAGGATCTTAATTACTTTTAAAACAAAGAATGCTTTTAATCCATCAAATCACTCAGCTCAACAAATCAATAGCTCAAAACAGAACTTGTTGAGTAATGATAATGATGCCAAGAACAAATGAATAAGATAACTGATAAAGATGAAGGAATATAATATCAACTCAAGAATTTATACTGGTTCACTTCTCAAAAGAAGCTACATCCAGTTTCTTCTAATCAACACTAGATTAGAATTCCACTATTATCAATTCCAGTTCTTACAAGCTTTACAACAAACTCTCTTTATCAACACTAGATAAAGAATAGAAATCCAAAATTCTATTAGGCTTCTAGTGAACAAGAATAAGAGAACATTACTCTATTCTTCCCTAGAGAACACTACTCTAGCCCAAGCTTCAAAGAACCCTTTTACAATAGCATCAAATAACAACCATTACAAAAATGAATTTACAACCAGATAATGGAGAGAAACAACCTCATGATCCAATGAATATGAATGCATATGAGTTACCAATCAAAGTTGAATTGCAGAAAAAAGAATTTCAGAACATGCTCTCCATACTCCTTTGAAATCTCTTGCCCAAGAAATCATTCAATACCCATGAAGATTAAAGAGTGGGACAATAACTTAGTTAACCCAGAAAATAACTTTCTAACTCTTAGAAGGCTTGTGTATATTTAGAAAATTTGAAGTATTCAAGTTAAGTTTCAAGCCAAGCCTTCTTTCTATTTATAACAGCTTTTTGTAACAACCTGTAATTGATTACATGCGCCAAATAATCGATTAAAATGTCTTATGTAATCGATTAAATTGTCACTTAATCGATTAAATTGTTCAAGGCTCCATTATGGGTTTCACAACAAACAAAATAATCGATTAACCCGAGCTGTAATCAATTAAATCAGAGAGATTTTATTTCAGAAGTAGCTTTTGTAATCGATTACATTTTATGATAATCGATTAAAGCAGTGAAGCAAGCTTTTTCAAATAGCTTATGTAATCGATTACGAATAACAGTAATCGATTAAAACAACAATGCTCAATATTCATTTTACACTATGTAATCGATTACAAGAATTGTGTAATCGGTTAATATGTTCATCAAAGCTTTTCCAGTTTTAAACGCGAACCAAATAATCGATTAAACCGCCGTGTAATCGATTAAAACAGTGGAATTACATTTTTCCAAAAACATTACTCAATTAATTTCTTTTTCAAAGTGTGAGTGGCTTTGATATTTTAATGAAAACATTTGAGCATGTTAATGATTATGTGCATGTAATGCAAGGATCAAAAGATTGACCTCTCATACACTTCATTTGAATTACAATCTTCAAGGCATGTGAAAAGCTCAAAACATTCTTCTAAATCATAGGCTTCATTCTTGTTGTTGCTCCCCCTATATCCAACAATCTCCCCCTTTTTGGCTTTGAACATGCCAAATATTTGATTGACCATGTGTTTGATTTTTGAAATACTTTGAGAGATGAAAATAAAAGTCTTGAACTTTGTTAACCTGAAAACAAATCAGTCTCTTTGCAAAGAACAAGTGTTAAGAGATATGCTTGCATAAATATTAATCATTAACTTTCATTAGTTGCTTCCTTAGATTTAGTTTGCTCCCCCGTATTTAGATAAATTTATCAGTTTTTGATTTGTAAAAAACACAACAGAAAACAGAGCACAACAGTGAGCAAAACATAGTGTTTGTTTGCTCTTTAGATGTCAATCAATTTTTCTCCCCCTATTAGGCTTATCAAAGACAAAAAGATAGCATAACAAATAATGAGAAGGAGAAAATAAAATTTCATTAATGGAAAGGGAAAGACAGTACATTAAATGATGTTCTCTAGCCTAGTTAGTTTATCAAAATCATCAAGGACAAGCCTAGCTTCTATGTTCTCTAGCCTAGATTTCATCTCATCCAATGAATTAGTCTCAGCCCTGTGCTCATGATGTAGGGACAAGAAGGCATCAATCTTTTGAATCATGAGAGATTCAAAATGGACTGTAAGATGGTTGAGCAGGGCCTTCATCTTCAGCCTCTTCATCAGCTTCTTCTTCATTTTCAGCAGCAAGAATTTGTTGGCTAGCCATTTGCCATCCATGAGGGGTCTTGACCATCCCAAGCTTGGTGAAATGTTTCTCTTTGATGAGGCTATTACTGGTGTTTGTGTTGTCAACAACCTCATTAGAGACATCTATATTAAAGTAATCAATAAACTTAGAAACAAGAACAACATATGGAAAAGGGTAATTCATCAACCTCTTGGATTTAAGCATAATCTCCTCAAGAATGAGAATCTAATTCATCTGAATGGAATTCTTCATGTCATACACAATTTGTATGTCATCATCAGTGGCTTGGGCATGATTTGTAGATTTTGGGGTCAAGATGTAGGTGATTATGTAATGAAGAAGTCTGCCTTTATGAGTCATTGGGCCATTGCTTAATCTAAGCTTCAGCCTCATTTGGGGATCAAGAAGCATCCCCCTATAGGTTTCCACCCTATTATAACCCTTAGCCTCTTGTTCATATGATGCATGTTAATGTGACTTGCCCTTCTATGCCATAGACAAGATTCATCAATTTTATCTATTAGGCAAGAAGTGTTGTGAAAGAATGCATTATCTATGGAGAGTAAATAAATATTACCTTTTCTCTTACCTATATGAATCACCTCACCATTTTGTTCATCACATATCATGCAGCAACTGTCATTAAATGACACTTTGAACCCTTTATCACAAAGTTGGCTTATACTTAGGAGATTGTGCTTTAAACATTCTACATAAAGAACATTTATCATGGTTTTGAAGTTGTCTCCTATGTTTCCTTCTCCAATTATCTTCCCTTTATTGTTGTCTCCATATGTGACAAATCCACCATCTTTAAGAGTTAAATTTGTGAGCATTGATATGTCACCAGTCATATGTATAGAGCATCCACTATCAAGATACTATAATGAAGATTTTGCTGATGGAGTGCTTTTAGTTAAATATTTTTCTATCCTTCTTAGTTTATTTGACCTCTCTTGGACCTTTATTTTCCTATTCTAATTCAGTTCTTGTCTTAGGCAAGTAGGTGGACTTAATTGCTAATTGTAGCGTATTTTTGGATTTTTGCTCACTTAACGTATCTGACTTGTGCAGGGCCTATAGAGTGCTACCAATCTTCGAATGCATCACTCTAGGAGTCCTTGGAAAGATAACAAAAAGATCTACAAGTTTGCTAGAAATAGCCCGAGGCCAATTCTGTCATTTGGAGGGTCATTTTGAGCTTCAAAGTTAGCACCTCTGCACTTGTAATTTTGGACTGCGAATTTGAATTTTATGGTTGTAAATAGTAAATAATTAGAATTGATGGGTTTTGTTGATGGCCCATTCTTTTCTTCAGACTTAGTTACTACATATTAGTGACATTGGACAGATTTCACTACACAATTTCATTTAATAAAAATAGTTTTACATTTCCTTCTTTTAAGTTTTTAAGATCAAAATCCTTGTTCTCATTTTCTCTCAACTGTTCTTGCTTGTTCTTCATTTTCGTTTTTCTGTTCTTTCATTTTTGTGCAATACTTTCATGGGGCTTTCACTGATGATGATCATGGAAGGCTAAATCCTCAATCAATCCAAGGATCCAATCCAAGCACAAGGAGAATTTGAGTTCTGGTTTGGTATTTCGAATTCTATGTGAATGTTCATCCTCTTCAATTGCTATTCTGTTTTCATGATTATGAATGCATTTAGGATTGAAAACAGATTAGGTTATGGGTTCATTTCCTAATTTCAAATATTAATCACAGATTAATTGGATGATATTTCAGTTAGGGTTGTGGTTTCAATTAATTTAGGGGTTAAGTCGATTGAGTTGCTTCTAATGAGATTGAATGAACTTTCATAATAGGATAAATTTCTGAGAACAATGATGATTCGAATTGCTTGGTGAGGTGAATTGGATTGATGCTTTAATTCTGTTTTACATTACTTCTTTTGAACTCTGTTAGTTTCTGTGTTTCTCTTTAATTTTAGTTTACATTTTTACAAGTTTTACTTACGCACACAAACTGTTCGATAAAATTCCCCCTTCACTGTTATTAGTAAATTGAAGCTAGAACCATATTGATTGTGTCTCTGAGTCGACCTAGGTTAATCCTATGCTACAGAATTAACGTAGTTAAATTGTTTTGGTGTGTCTCGACAACGTAATATCACTTGCTCTTAGACATACTTGAGGATTCATCATCTTCATTTATTGTGGAAGTGAGACACACATTTGCTTCTTCCTTTTCAGTTAATGATTCAGAAGTTGTTGACTCATTTTCTTCCCAAGCTACGTAGGCTCTCTTAGGCTTTCCTTTTTTCTTTATCTTGCTTTTACCTTGTTGCTTTTTCAAAAAGATAGTGCATTCATATTTTATGTGGCCAGGCTTACCACATTCAAAGCAAGTGAAATTATTGTCACTCCTTCTGTTGTTATTCTTTGTGAACTTTTTGTTCTTGTCTCTTCTCAAGAACTTACTGAACTTTTTGACAATTAGATTCATGTTGTCCTCTTCATCTTCTTCACTTGAGTCTTCCATCTTTGAGATGCAGCTTTCAAGGCTATGCTTTTTTGTTTCTTTTTTGTATCTTTTGCATTGGTTAGTTATGACATTTCAAGTTCATACTCAAGAAGCTTACCAAAAAGTGTAGCCATGGACATTTTGGATAGATCTTTTAATTCTTTGATTGCTGTCACCTTTGGTTGCTATGGTCTTGTGAGACACTTCAAGATTTTGATGTTCAACTCTTCAGTATCAAAGATCTTTCCAAGACCAAGAAGATGATTAACTATATGAGTGAATCTTTTTGAAGCTGAGATATGCTTTCAGTGGTGTTCATCTTGAAAATTTCATACTCATCGATTAAGGCATGTTTTCTTGATCTTCTTACTTCGTTTGTGCCTTCATGAGTTATCTCCAGCATTTCCCACATCTCCTTTGCACTTGTGCACCTAACAGTTCTAAAGAAATCATCAGAGGAAAGTGCATAAGTAATCATATTCTTAGCTTTAAAATCATATTGAACGACTCTCTTTTCAACATCTGTCATTTCATCCCATTCTTTGGGAATCATATCATTCCCAACAGTTTTTATAGGAATAACAGGGCCTTTTTCTATAGCATTCCAAGCACTTGGGTCATTTGATTGAATAAAGATTTTCATTCTACTTTTTAAAAAACTGAAGTGTTCTTCTTCAAACATTGGAGGAAGATTGAGGGAGGCACCTTCCTTGAAGGTAATTTGTGTGGTATTCATTTTCTTTTAAAGAAAGATAGTGATCTTGAATAACACTCAAGAACCTGCTTTGATACCAATTGAAAACAATAGGAATACCCACAATAACCAAGAGGGGGGTGAATTGGTTTGATCTTAGTATTAAAAAAAATTGTTTATAAAATCAAAGTCAAAGGATCTTAATTACTTTTAAAATAAAGAATAATTTTAATCAATCAAATCACTCAGCTCAACAAATCAATAGCTCAAAACAGACTTGTTGAGTAATGATAATGATGCCAAGAACACATGAATAAGATAACTGATAAAGATGAAGGAATAGAATAGCAACTCAAGAATTTATACTGGTTCACTTCTCAAAAGAAGCTACATCCAGTTTCTTCTAATCAACACTAGATTAGAGTTCCACTATTATAAATTCCAGTTCTTACAAGCTTTACAACAAACTCTCTTTATCAACACTATAAAGAATAGAAAACTAAAACCCTATTATACTTCTAGTGAACAAGAACCAGAGAACACTACTCTATTCTTCCCTAGAGAACACTACTCTAGCCCAAGCATCAAAGAACCCTTTTACAATAGCATCAAATAACAAACATTACAAAACCGAATTTACAATCAAAGATAATGGAGAGAAATAACCAGACGATCCAATGAATATGAACGCATATGAGTTATCAATCAAAGTTTAATTGTAGAAAAAAGAATTTCAGAACATGCTCTCTAATACTCCTTTAAAATCTCTTGCCCAAGAAATCATTCAATACCCATGAAGATTAAAGAGTGGGACAATAACTTAGTTAACCCAGAAAATCACTTTCTAACTTTTAAAAGACTTGTGTATATTCAGAAAATTCGAGGTATTCAAGTTAAGTTTTAAGCCAAGCCTTATTTCTATTTATAACAGCTTTTTGTAGCAACCTGTAATCGATTACACGTGCCAAATAATCGATTAAGATATCTTATGTAATCGATTAAATTGTCACTTAATCGATTAAATTGTTCAAAAGGCTCCATTCTGGGTTTCACAACAAACAAAATAATCGATTAACCCGAGCTGTAATCGATTAAATCAAAGAAATTTTATTTGAGAAACACCTGGTGTAATTGATTACATTTTATGGTAATTGATTAAAGCAGTGAAGCAAGCTTTTTCAAATAGCTTATGTAATCGATTACGAATAACTATAACCGATTAAAACAACAATGCTCAATATTCATTTACACTATGTAATCGATTACGAGAATTGTGTAATCGATTAATATGTTCATAAAAACTTTTCAAGTTTTAAACACGAACCAAATAATCAATTAAACTGCTGTGAAATCGATTAAAACAGTGGAATTACATTTTTCCAAAAACATTACTCAATTAATTTCTTTTTCAAAGTGTGAGTAGCTTTGATATTTTAATGAAAACATTTAAGCATGTTAATGATTATGTGCATGCAATGCAAGGATCAAAAGATTGGCCTCTCATACACTTCATTTGAATTACAATCTTCAAGGCATGTGAAAAGCTCAAACATTCTTCTAAATCATAGGCTTTATTCTTGTTGTTGCTCCCCCTATATCCAACAGGCGTAGTTTGGGTTTATGAACCATAGGCAGAGAGGGTCGACCAAAACTTTAAACTTATGAACCATGACAGTTCCGAATAGTTTGGTTTTATGAACCATAAATAATGTAAGGTCGACCAAAGCTTTAGACTTATGAACCCTAATGGTTCTGCGTAGTTTGGTTTTACGACGTTGTACAGTGCCAAGAACGAAACTTGGACTTTTGTGACTCAACCAAAGCTTTAGACTTACGAACCCTGACGGTTCCGCGTAGTTTGGAATTACGAACTCGTAATGTGTAAGGTCAACCAAAGCTTTAGGCTTATGAAACCTAACGGTTCCACATAGTTTGGTTTTACAAACCTTTAGTTAGTGAAAGTCGACCAAAGCTTTACACTTATGAACCCTGGCGGTTCTATGTAGTTTGGTTTTACGAACCATAAATAATGTAAGGTCGACCAAAGCTTTAGACTTATGAAACCTGACGGTTCTGCGTAGTTTGGTTTTACGAACCATAAATAATGTAAGGTCGACCAAAGTTTTAGACTTATGAACCTTGGCGGTTCTGCGTAGTTTGGTTTTACGACACTGTACATATAGAAGGTCGACCAAAGCTTTAGACTTATGAACCCTAACAGTTCTGCGTAGTTTGGTATTACAAACCATAAATAATGTAAGGTCGACCAAAACTTTAGACTTATGAACCCTGGCAGTTCTGCGTAGTTTGGTTTTATGACGTTGTACATATAGAAGGTCAACCAAAGCTTTAGACTTATGAACCCTGATGGTTCTGTGTAGTTTAGTAAAAGTCACCAAATATTACTTTCAGCGCCATAAGTAAGCCGAAAGGGAGTTTCAACCTTGGCTGATTGTGGTGAACAGTGATATGCCCACAATATGCTGGGGAGTTCTTCCTTCCAGAGGCCTTTAGACTTGTCGAGTCTAGTTCGTAAGTATCGAAGGATGACTTGATTGGAAGTTTCTGCTTGTCCATTTGTCTGAGGATGCTCGACAAAAGTGACCAGGTGCTTGATTCCCAGTCGCGTGAGGAAATCCTCAGAGGTCTGTGGTTTAAATTGTGTACCGTTGTCAGTAACGATAGCATAAGGTAGACCTTACCTACATATAAGGTGTTTCCAAGTAAAGGTTTCAACCTCATTGGCAGTAATCTCTCGTAATGGCTTTGCTTCAATCCACTTGGTAAAGTAGTCGATAGCCACTAGTAAGAACTTAACCATTCCTGGAGCTTTAAGAAGTGGCACCAAAATGTCCATCCCCCACATTGTAAAGGGCCATGGGGAAGTAATGGTGTGAAGGTTGTCAAGAGGAGTCCGTGGGACGTTCGCAAACTCCTGACACTTTTTACACTTTCAGATAAACTCAAAAGCGTCGGTCTTAAGTGTTGGCTAGTAGTATCCTACCCGGACTACTTTTAGGAAAAACAAGAACAAAAGATTCACTAAAACCAGCAAGAACAACAACAACAACAACAACAACAACAACAACAACAATAACCGCAACAAGAAGATTTACAACAATTTTACATGCTTTGAATGTGGTAAACCTGACCACATCAAATTTGAATGTTCAATCTACTTGAAAAAGCAACAAGGAGAGAACAAGATGAGGAAGGAAGGGAAATCTAAAAGAGCCTACATAGCATGGGAAGATAATAATGAGTCAACTACCTCAGAATCTTCAACTGAAAATGAAGAAGTGATGTGTTGCTAACACATCTTAGTTTTAGGCTAGTGTTAGGTTATATTTCAATTAAATCATTAGGAATTAGGTTAGAATAAGTTAGTTTGTTATTTATATTTAATTATATCTCATTTTATTACCAAAGTTATGATTTCAGGGTCAAAAAGAAAAGGATCAAGCAAAGAAAGAAGAAAACCAAGCTGAAGGTCCCGTGCGAACCGCGTCAGGACCCGCGCGAACCGCGCCAACTGCTCAAGACAACCTTTCAACTCGAAGTATCCACGCTATCAGCGTGGAATTCCACGCTATTCATGCCAATTCTCGCGTGACTCGCGCCACAGGGCCTGGAGACAATTTTGATTCGTGCTAGCCGCGCGATCAGCGCGGACTCCCACGCTATTAGCGCCATGATTTTGAACTAGTCGCGCGATCAGCGCGGGTCTCGCGCCATCAGCGTGGCGGAGACGCTATTGCCTTATTTAAAAATATATGGTTCGAAATTGCACGAAAACAGGGGCTTTATTACTCTAATTAAACCAATCTATAAAAGAAAGGCTTCTGGACTGAAGAAAAGGACTCTCTACACCACTACACACCATTCAAGGGCTTGGAAACCATTGGAAATCATTCATACTTAGAATCAAAGCTAGGTTACTGCAGAATAATGTTTTATTCAATAGCTTTGGTGTTCTTGAAGCCTATGTCAGGCTAAATTCTGTATTGTGGTTAGGCCAAGAACCGATGTGAACTCCTCTGTAACTTGACTGGTATTGAATGAGATTGTTATGATTGTTTTATTGTACTCTATTCTTAATTGTTTTACTCTTTCTTAGAACTGGCCATTCTATTTAAGTGCTGAGGGTTAGGATTCGCAATAGGGATGTTGGGTTTCTAATTTCTGACCTGAGTAAAGTAATAGCTATTCATTGCCTAGGGATAGGGATGCGTGACTGCAGAACCTTATAATATATTCTTTTAAATGCTTAACTTGATAGAATTCACTAAGGGATTAGGTTTTTGATTCAGGTTAAAAGGTTAATTCACTAAGGGATTAGGGATTAGCTAAATTAGAAAAGATTTATTCTCTGAGCAATCAGAAACAATCGAACTTGATAACTAGTTAAGAGAAAGAGGTAGGAATCAAAGGGGATTGCGTCTTGACCACAATTATTCCGTCCATTGGTTACAACTCTCTCTTTATTTGCAATTTACTTCTTTTAATTTCTGCTCTTATTCAAACATTCAACCACTCAACAACAATTCTTTAAAACATTTTCTTTTTCTTTTCCAATTGCTTAGACTACTAATTATTGTGATTTCACACCAATCCCTGTGGAGACGATACTTACTTACCCACTTTATTACTTGAAACGAGCGGTGCACTTGCCGTGTTTGCAACAAGAAGCCAACATGTGTCTCACCTCCACTATCAATGAAGATGATGATAATCTATCAAGTGATGGAGATGAGGTAAATTCTGAACTTGAACAAGCTATTAATGCTTTCCAAGAAATGCATGAGGAAGCCGAAAAGCTTGCAAAATTAAATAACAAGCTCAAAGGAAATCTTAGATGGCATGTTGCAAAAATAACTGAATTGCAAACTGAGATTTGCAACTTGAAAGAAGAAAATGAAAAACTTATTTCAAGTTACAATTTGAATGGATGTGTATGTGCTTCTTCTTCTACAAATGTTGACAAGTATAATTTGCTGCAAAAAGATTTTGATGATTACAAAAAGAGTCAAGAAGAAAAACATATGTTACTGTTATCTAAGAACAATGATTTAATTGATCTTTTGAGAAAGCTTTACAAAGGAGAATGCAACTTGGCTGAAATGTTGAGTGTGCAA
Organism: Glycine tomentella; assembly: GCA_007407185.1. Taxonomy (NCBI): domain Eukaryota; kingdom Viridiplantae; phylum Streptophyta; class Magnoliopsida; order Fabales; family Fabaceae; genus Glycine; species Glycine tomentella. The sequence continues at coordinate 83,173 of PYAF01001183.1, forward strand.
AAATATGCTGGAGATACTTCTGGTTTGGGGTACAAACAAAGCTCAAAATCATTTGGAAAAACTGTATTTGTGCCTCCAAAACAGAAAAATCAAAAGTGGTTGAAAAACTCAAAGATCAATCAAAATGCAGTTTTTAGAAAAACATCAAAATCTGTCATTTGCAACTATTGTATGGAGAAGGTACACACATCATACAAATGCTATGCTAGGAGATTCTATGTGCCAAATGGACATTGCATTTGGATTCCAAAGAAAAAGAAAAATGCTAACCCCTATGGACCCAACCTCAATTGTGTACCTTCCTTTATAAATTGATTTGATTTTTGCAGGTATGTCTAAGAGCTAGATCCCAAATATGGTACCTTGACAGTGGATGCTCTAGACATATGACAAGAGACATGTCCATGCTTACAAACTTAACTCTTAAAGATGGAGGATATGTCACTTATGGGGATAATAATAAAGGAAAGATCATTGGAAAAGGCAACATTGGAGATAGCTTCAAAACAAAGATAAAAAATGTTCTTTATGTAGAAGGATTGAAGCACAATCTCTTAAGCATAAGTCAACTCTGTGACAAAGGATTTAAAGTCTTATTCAATGAGAACTGCTC
>PYAF01001183.1:83885-122928 GCA_007407185.1 Glycine tomentella
TTACTTACTTTCAATTGATCATGCATTCTTCCACAACACTTCTTGTCTTATAAGCAAGATTGATGAATCTTGGCTATGGCATAGAAGGGCTAGTCACATAAACATGCATCACATGAACAAGCTTATTAGAAAAGATTTAGTAATTGGGTTGCCCAAACTCAAGTTTGAAAAGGACAAACTTTGTGATGCTTGTCAAAAGGGGAAACAAACTAATAACTCTTTTCAAAGTAAAAACATTGTTTCCACCTCTAGACCACTTGAATTACTGCACATTGATTTGTTTGGTCCTTCTAAAACAATGAGTTTAGGTGACAATTATTATGGGCTTGTCATTGTGGATGATTACTCTAGATTCACCTGGACTCTTTTTTGAAATCCAAAAGTGATGTTTTCCTTGCATTTAGAAAAATGGCCAAACTTGCACAAAATGAAAAAGGTAGCAAAATTATCTCAATAAGAAGTGATCATGGTGGTGAATTCCAAAACGAACATTTTGAAAAATTTTGTGAAGAAAATGGAACTAACCACAATTTTTCAGCTCCAAGAACATCTCAACAAAATGGTGTTGTGGAGAGGAAAAACAGATCTCTTGAAGAAGGAGCAAGAACTCTTCTTAATGAGACAAATTTGTCAAAATATTTTTGGGCTGATGCTGTAAGTACAGTATGCTACACTTTGAATAGATTACTTATAATGCCTATTTTAAAGAAAACTCCTTATGAGTTGTACAAAGGTAGAAAACTCAACATTTCTCATTTGAGAGCTTTTGGCTGCAAGTGTTTTGTATTAAACAATGACAAAGAATCACTTGGAAAATTTGATGCTAAGGCTGATAAAGCAATTTTCCTTGGATATTCATTACATAGTAAAGCTTATAGAGTATTAAATAAAAGAACAATGTGCATGGAAGAATCTGTACATGTAATTTGTGATGAGTCTAATCCCTTTAAAGAAGAAAAAAAGTGTGATGTAGATGCAGGTCCAATGGAAGAATTTATTCAACTAAATGATTCCTTAATTAAAGAGAAATAAGAACCAAGTGCTGAAACAAAACCATCAACTCCTATTCAAGAGCCTAAAGATTGGAGAACAACAAGAGATCTATCACTTGACAACATCATAGGTGAAGTTTCAAAGGGAGTATCTACTAGATCTTCATTAAGAAACCTATGTTGTAATATGGCTTTTGTTTCTCAAATTGAACCTAAGAATATTGATCAAGCCTTAAATGATGAACATTGGATACATGCCATGCATGATGAGTTAAATCAGTTCAAGAGAAATGAAGTTTGGGAACTTGTTCCTAGACCATCCTCTCTCAAACCTATTGGTACAAAATGGGTTTTTAGAAATAAACTTGATGAAAGTGGAATCATAGTCAGAAATAAAGCTAGATTGGTTGCTAAAGATTACAACCAAGAAGAAGGCATAGACTATGAAGAAACTTATGCTCCAGTTGCAAGATTGGAAGTAATCAGGTTATTGCTTGCTTATGCATGTTTAATGGATTTTAAACTCTTTCAAATGGATGTTAAAAGTGCCTTGTTAAATGGATACATTGAGGAGGATATATATGTTGAACAACCTCCTAGTTTTATTGATTTTAAACATCCTAACTATGTTTTTAAACTTAAAATGGCCCTTTATGGCTTGAAGCAAGCTCCTAGATCATGGTATGAAAGACTAAGCAAGTTTCTGCTTGAACAATCTTTCACAAGGGGCCATGTTGACAAAACCTTGTTCATCAAAAGGCATAAGAGTGATATCTTATTGGTTCAAGTTTATGTTGATGATATAATCTTTGGTTCAACTAATCATGTTCTTTGCAAGGAATTTTCTGCTTCTATGCATTCAAGGACCAAACATATTGAGATAAGACATCATTTCCTCAGAGATCATGTTCAAAAAGGTAATATCAAAATTGATTTCATTGATACTCATAACCAGTTAGCTGATATATTCACTAAACCATTGGCTAAAGATAGATTCTATGTACTTAGAAACATGCTAGGAATCTTGGATGAGTCTAATCTATGATTGCTTGATTGATATATGCCTTTCTATGTGAAATGATCTGCATTTGAATCCACAAATCACCACAAGCCTAAAATTTCCAAGTTATAATGCATAATTCGTGTTTACTAATAATTCTCCTGTGATAATCGATTAAGCTTCGAAATAATCGATTAAAATCATTCAAATTGGGATTCAAAATGAAAATTGTGCTTAAGTAATCGATTACAAGAATTGGTAATCGATTATTATTCCAAAAATCACAGTTTCAAAAATTTCTAAACTGCCTGTGATAATCGATTACTGTTCGAATTAATCGATTACTTTGATAAAAATCCTTTTTCAAAGCAAAATTTACTGGATTAATCGATTACGATGAATGGTAATCGATTAAAATCCTGGAAATCTGTTTTTCATAAATTTCAAAGCTTCTTGTGATAATCAATTACCAGTCGAATTAATCGATTACCAAAGCCTCAATGTGTTTTTAAAATTCAAATTTTTCTGAGATAATCGATTAAAACATGAAATAATCGATAATTGTTTATCTTCTTCATGAGCATTGTACAAAAATAATTGATTATGGGTCGTATTAATTGATTACCATCACTGCAAAATGTGATTTTTCTCACGGAATAATCGATTACACAAGTCGATAATCGATTATTCATGGAGTTACTGCAAAATCTGACAGTTTTTCTTGGAAATTGTAACTGCCCAACTCCCACCTAATTCAAATTCAAATTCTCTACAGTGACTTAATTCGTCCTAACTGCTCTATAATTCAAATTTCAAACCTTTTGGAGCCTAAGGAACTCTATAAATACAGCCTTGGTACATAACAAAAATCACACTTATACTCACTCCTTCTCTCTGTATTTTTTCTGTTATTTGTGTCTAGAAACCCTGCACCATGTCTACTTCTAAGAGGGCAAAAACATCTAAGAGAAAGGCTACTGGTGAAACCTCTAACCTAGTGGTTACTAGGTTAGACCATTGGTTCTCTGTAGAAAGAGATAAAATGACTTATCTCCAATTTAATGCCACAAAGCTTATAGGTCCCCCTAAACACTTAGACTTAGAATGGTTCATTGGGGAGGGATTTCAGTTTCCTGCATTCCTTGAAACTCAAGGATTAAGAAAGTTAGTGGAGATGAAGGGTACTTATTACCTTGAATTGGTGAAAGTGTTCTACACTTGTGCCAAAGGATCAATGGATGGGACTTTAAGGTCTTAAGTATGTGGGGTGGTAATGGAAATTACTCCAAAGGTGTGGGAGGCTATTGCTGGTATATCTTTTGAGGGTGAGAGGAAATTTGAGGAAGATATGGAGGGTACAATAGAATAGATACATATAGGGGAATGCTGATTGATCCCATATGCAACTTAAGCATAGGTTGAGTACTGGTCCCATGACTCATGAGGACAGGTTGCTTCATTACATTATCACATATGTTCTGACTCCTAGAGCCATAAACCATGCCCAAGCAACTCATGATGACCTACAAATTGTGTATGGTCTCAAGAATTCAATTAAGATGAATTGGATTCTCATCATTGAGGAGATAATGCTCAAATCTAAGAGACTTATGAACTATCCCTTTCCTTATGTTGCCCTTGTGTCCAAATTCATAGACTATTTCAATATTGATGTGTTTAATGAAGTGGTGGACAACACCAACTCGAGCAATAGCATGATCAAGGAGAAGCATCTCACAAAATTGGGGATGGTGAAGACTCCTCAAGGTTGGCAGATGGCTGGCCAACAACCTAATCATGCTTGAGGTGCTGAGGCTGAAGATGATGATGAAGGAGAGGCTCAAGAAAGAGGACCTGCACAACCTGTTTACAGTGCCTTTGAGTCCTTGATGATTCAAAAGATGGATGGTCTTCTCTCTCTTCATCATGAACATAGGGCTAAAACTAATTCGGCTTTAGAAGAAATCAAACCTAGGCTAGAAAGTTTGGAAACAAAACTGATGTATGAAGGGCCTGAATCCTTTTAGCTTTCTTAAGCCTTGTAATGTTTTTTTTTATCATTGTAATGGCTCCCTTTTATGATTAATTCAATAACTTTCTGTTTCTCCTTTGTGTTATCCGCTATGCAATTTATTTTTGACTTTGATAAGCCAAATAGGGGGAGAAATTGATTGAATTTGTCATGCTCTGCATTGTGCACTGTTCATCCCTGTTTTTCTGCAAAATTTCTGCATAAATTGAACATTCACTTAATTGATTAATTAAGGGGAGCTAAGTAATGAAATGAGCAATTTAAAGTCAGATATAACTTAATGATGATGATTAAAAGGAATCAGATGCTTTAACACTTGTTCTTTGCAAAGAAAGTGTAAATTTTCAGGTTTGAAAAAGTTCAAAGTCTTCCATGATCAATTTCCTTTAAAAGCTTCAAGTTCAACAAATGGTCAATCAAGAATTTGGCATGTTCAAAGCCAAAAAGAGGGAGATTGTTGGATACAGGGGGAGCTTTATGAAGTTTAGAAGTCTTTGATTCAAGATTGGTTTTGAGCTTTCAACATGCTTAAAAGACTTGAAGACTTGGAATTGAAATATTATATAAAAGGAAAGCTATCTGATTGATCCCTGCATTCATTCATTCATACATTGAATTAACTAAATGTTTTTATTAAAATCAAACAAAGCTTTTAACATTTAACTAAGGTTTTAATTGAATTGAAAGTTTTTTTTGGAAAAATAAGTTTTTCACTGTTTTAATCGATTACATAAAAGGGTTAATCGATTATTTGTTCTTCGTTCAAATATGGAAAACGTTCATAAACATTTTAATCGATTACCTATCGGTTTAATCGATTATTTTGCCTTTGCATAGGACTGAAGTGCTTTGTTATGAATTTTAATCGATTACTAAACTTCCGTAATCGATTACTTAGTTAAAATCAATTTTTAAGTCTTCCTGGAATAATTGATTACCAGAAAATGTAATTGATTATATAGTTTAAACTGAAAATCATGTTTTCCTGACTTAATCAAATACCATATCCAGTAATCGATTACACTGTTCACTTTGAGAATAAATATCTCAGTGTTAATTGATTACAACTCGGGATAATCGATTATTTTGCTCATGGTGAAAACCCAGAATGCTTCTTGAACACTTTAATCGATTAAATTAAAATATAATCTATTACACACTTGTTTTAATCAATTATTTGGAGTGTGTAATCGATTACAGTTAGTTACAACTTATGTTATAAATAGAAGTGGAAGCTTGGATCGTTTTGTAACTTGATCAATTCGCATTTCTAAATATACACAAGCTTTCTAAACACTTCCAAAGTGAATTTCTGGGTTCTACGAGTTCTTGCTTCATCTAAAATATTCATGGGTATTTGAATGATTCTTTAAGCAAGAAATCTCTTTCAAAGGTTAAGGAAGAAAAATTCTCTGAGTTTGTTTTTGTTTTTCAACCTGATTTGTTCATTCATTTGCATGTCATTCACTGGATCATCAGGTTATTTCTTTCCTTAACTCCTTGATTGTAATTTTATTTTCAAATTTTGTTGATATTGGTTATTGTAATTGGGTTCTGCTTGCTTGGGACTAGAGAAGGGTTCTCTAGCTTAAAGATCAGAGTAGTGTTCTCTAAATCTTTCTCCTTAGAAGTCTAATAGGGTTTTAGATTTCTGTTCTTTATCTAGGGTTGATAAAGGGAGGTTCATGTAAAAGCTTGTAAGAACAATTTATAATAGTGGAACTCTAATTCAGTGTGAATTAGAAGAAACTGGATATAGTTTCATGTTTTGAAGTGAACCAGTATAAATTGCTTGTGTTCTTATTTCTATATCTCTATTCTCATCTTATTCATTGATCTTTAATTCTTTGAGTCATAACAAGTTCAGTTTTGATCTATTGAATTCTTGGGCTGAGACATTTGATTGAGTAAATTGATTTCTTGGTTTTGAAAGTGATAAAGATCCTGAAACTCTGATTTGAATTGTTATTAAAAATTATCAAGGTTCAACCAATTCACCCCCCTCTTGGTTGTTTTGAAGTATTCCTATTATTTTCAGTAAGGTCCTTGCTGAGCTATGTACACTGCCCGAGTTTAGGTCCGAGTTGAAGTTTGACAAGTTCGTCAATCGATTTCGGTCCTTTGTCAACATTATCATCACGTGGATCCACATCGAAGGTATCATCATGATGAGTTGAATAAATAGCCAGGATGTATGAAGTGGACCCTTTGCCAATGTTCATCACCTAACTAGTACCCCCCGAAGTGGGACTGTGTCTGCCCGGTTCTCTGCTAAGAGGATACAGTGCCACTTTTAAGATTTCTTGTCAGGCTTACTTTTGATCTGCTTTTACTGTGACAATCTCTCCTGTCAGAGTAGGAAACTTTATCTTCAAGTGGGGTGTAGAGACAATAGCCCCAAGTTCATTCAAAGTTTTCCTACTGATTAACGCAAAGCAAGCAGTGTTGGCCTCGACTATCAAGTATTTAACATTGAAACTTCTAGATAATCTTCCTTGACCGAAGGTATTCATGAGGTCCACATACCCCTGCGTGTCTACCCTTTCTCCTGCAAAGCCAAAGAGGGGTTCAGGATGAGCTTGAATTATGTTTGGAGAGATTTCTAACTTCTGGAAAGTTCTCCAATACAAGATGTCGATAGAGCTACCTTGATTGATGAGGACTTTAGACACTCTGAAGTTGGCGATTATCATAGAAATCACCATTGGATCGTCCTGGTTAACAGGATTGATTCCCACAAAGTCTGCATCCGTAAAAGTGATAGGGGAAGACTTCATGGTGAGGGAGCGTACATAGTATATGTCAATATCCCGTATGGCATGTAAGTGTCTCTTTCGAGACTGATTAGATGATCCGCCATACGAGAATCCACCCGCAATGGTATTGATTTCCCCTCGAATGTGTTGGGGAGGTTCCTCCTCCTGTTGGCGAGGAGGTTGACTCTCATGTTTATGTTGTTGTTGTCTCTACCTCCCTCTATCATCGGGTCGTCCATCAGCATCTCGGTTCCTATCATGGTTCCTGTACTAATCCTGTCGTTTGCCCCCAGGTTGGTTTCCATTAAAGGAGTTATCAGGTCATTTTACAAATCTTGCCAAATGTCTTGCTTGGATAAGTTCTTCAATCTTATCTTTCAGGGCCCAACACTCTTTAGTGTGATGACCAATACCATGATGAAATCGACAATACCACCTGCACTTCGGTGTTGAATGCTTCCTCTATGATTATAGCCCGATTGACCGTTAAAGGGGTATATCTCTCATACCTAGGTCCTTTCGGGAGAGGCTGATATTTGTCCCTCCTATGCCTTTTATTCGATATCTGTGAATCGATTTTGATATTCAAGTCCCGCTTTTCCCTTTTCTGTTCGGTTCATCTAATTTCATTCTGAAATTTGGACATCTCCTCCATCTTGATGTAACCCACAGCTTGTTAACGTATTTCGTCCATGCTAGCAAGGGGTTGCATGGATAAACTATCTGCAAACCTACCGGGTCATCATGCTAGCATCATTGAGTGTAATGCTACTTCAGGATTGAGGTTCCTGATTTGAACAGAGATTTTCCCAAATCGATCCATAAATTTTTAAAGAGAGTCATTATCTTCCTGACGCTAAGTGCCAATGCAACTGAAGTCAGCCTATGAAACGGCTAATTGCATACTGTGCTTTGAACTTTTGGACCAAAGCGCTAAAATTGCTGATGGATTTCGAAGGGAGTGCATTATGCCATGTCAAAGCTGCTCTCTTTAAAGAAGTAGGAAACACCCGACACAATATGGCATCACTATTGGTGTAAAGATTAACCTGAGTCAAATAGGCATCCAGATGCTCTTCTGGGTCGGTGGTGGTGTCGTACCTCTCTAGATGAATGGATATCCATCCAGGAGGAAGGGAAACTTCCATAATGTGATCAACAAAAGGGTGCGTCTTCATAGTCAATTCATCGTGATGATATACTCGTGTAGAGCTAGGATCTCCAGGAGGGTTGACATTTTTTCGGGGGTGCAACTCGCCTTGAGTCGTTTCATTCTATGTGGACTGAGACTGTCCACCCCCTGATTGGTGTGGCTTCCTGGTCTCGTGTTGGTCACGATCGGCTTTTAACTTCAAGATTTGGTCTTCGTGCCTTCGCTGCATCTCCGCCAAGCGATTTTGGAGTTGTTGAATGGCGTCGACATTCGTCAAGGTTGTGTGTGGAGGATTAGATGCATACAAATGAGTGTCACGCCTGATGCTGGAGCGTGTACTGACCATGACTGTTTTCTGGTGATTGTTTGGGAGCAAGGCCATAGGGTATATTTTATCGCGGCCCCACGGTGGACGCCAAATGTTCTTATCAAAATCCGGAAATTCCACGTGTGAGGATGAGTAGGTTCCAAATTTTGCATGCCATACGAGTGAACGTCTTTGTTTAGGAGAGGATCCTGCAAAACAAAGGAAAGACACTCCGACACTCAAGTAAATACATTAATTATATGAGAATAATCAAGTATATGAGAATCTCAGATGAATATGCGTGTGAGTATTCGATCATTCACACCATGTATCTCTTCTTTTTTAAGATTTAGAAGATGTGTTAAGATGAGGGCGACCAAAGCCAACCCTAAGATTAGTGACAAGGAATGGGTAGTTTCCTTGACTGGAAACAAGCAGGATCCAACCTCATCCTCCTCATCATCATCATCGGATAATGAGTTCACAGATGACACTCTTATCTCTCTCCTCTGCAAACATGGTTTCTCTACACAACCGTGTCCACCTCCATCACCGATTCATCTAGAAAGATTCAGAAGGGCTGCTCTAAGGGAACCAAAAAAAGATGCTCAAAGGTTTCCTCTATCATTCGTCAATGGTAATCCTACACCTGAAACCTCGTACTCTGAGTTTTTATACTTTGAACTTGTTTAAAGGGAAATACTCAATGTCCCAGCACCTACATGGACGAAGCATGACTATGAGCATACTCCATCTGAGGCCTTTAAGGCTCTGCCAACAGATGCCATAGTTCATCTTCCTCCTCCACAATGGACTCATCCAATACAACCTAATATTATCAAGATGCCTCCTCAAAGGCTTGCACTTGGTACTCAATAACAAGTTCGTCCATCAACCGAGGTATCCCCCACAGAAGCATGGCGTAGTCTTCAAAAGTTCAAGGATAAAAAGAGATCATAAAGTAGCATCTCTAGGGATCTGTTTGAAAACCACAGAAGGGACCCTTTGCAAGAAGTGGAACCCCCAAAGGTCGAGTTTCAAAAGAAGGTGCATTTGTGGACGCCAATCACCAAACTCTTACCAATGCATCCACCTGATCTCAATCTCTCTTAAGAAGACCATTCATCCCTTGGTAAACTACATGAACATATGTACTTGAAAGATCAAGCCATTGCCTACCCTCTTAGTTTGCACATCTCAAGGGCCACTGATATAAAGATGGTTGTTGATAAAGTGAGTCCTCGCTTACCGATTTGGGATGCTACCAAAAATAAAGGGTTTAAGCTTTACTACAATGAAGAGATGCCCTCAAGAAAGATGAAGGTGGAGATTGTCAATTTTCCTCACAACTGGAGCTCATTGTTCATTAGGAAGAAGCTTATTCACACTCCAAATGCTTATGATGCCAAGACCTTCTGTAATTAGATTGTGTAGATGGACTCTCAAAAGGCCTCCACTTTTGGTTATGATGGAAGTGACAATGCTGAGCACCGTGATGTCGTTCAAGTTTTAGATCTTGTTAGGAAGTACAACTTTGGCGATGCTTGCGTCTGCTTCAAAAAGGATGCTAACAACTACTCGTTTATTCAACATCTCATCAAACTTCCTACTATTCAATATGAAGGCACTTATAATCTGAAGAAAATGACTGAAGACCAGATGCTAGCTCATGTGACTAAGCTCTATGAAGCTCAACAAAAGAAGAAGGCTGAAGAAGAAGAAGTTATTGCTGCTATTGTGAAAGAAGATGTTGTCTTAGTCTAAGCTAAAGCATATGCTAAAGTTGTGGACGACAACATTGTATTGTTGGATATAGGGGGAGCATCATGAAAAGTGAAAGACGTTGATTCAAGAAATGTGTTTTGAGCTTTCAACATACTTGAAGTGCCTTGAAGTTTTGTAATTGATTCAAATGTAAGAGAAAGGCAATTTGATTGATCCTTGCATTGGATTCATTCATTCATTATTAAGGTTAAATGGTTTTCACTAAAACATCAAAGGTTTTATCTTTTTGGTTAAGGTTTGAAATTGATTAAAAGGTTTTTGGAAAAATGTTTTTCTTACTGTTTTAATTGATTACTTAATGATATAATTGATTATTTTGTTCTTCGTCAATCTGGAATAACCTTCATGAACAAATTAATCGATTACCTATCGGATTAATCAATTATTTGACCTTTGATTGAAAATAAATTGCTTTGTTAAAAGTTTTAATTGATTACTTACTTAATGTAATCGATTACATAGTTAAAAGAGTATTTTAAGCCTTGCTGTGATAATCGATTACCATTATCAGTAATCGATTACGTAGTTCACTTAGAAAATGCCTGCTTTCAAATTTAATCGATTACCAAAATCCGTAATCGATTACACAATTCATTTTGTGAAACATAGCTTTCTGTCTTAATCGATTACATCTCGGTTTAATCGATTATTTTGCTCGTTGCTGAAACCCAGAAAACATCTTTAACATTTTAATCGATTAAGTGATAATTTAATCGATTACTTAAGAATTTTAATCGATTATCAGGCGTGTTTAATCGATTACAGTTAGTTACAAATTCTGTTATAAATAAGATTGAAGGCTTGGCTTGTTTAACAACTTGACCACTTAGTATTTCTGAGTATACACAAGCCTTCTAAGCATTTCAAAGTGATTTTCTCAATGTTTTTACTTCTTGCTTCGTTCAAAACATCAATGGGTCTTTGAATGATTCTTGAGCAAGATTCTTTTCAAGGTTAAGGAAAAACATGATCTGATTTAGTTTGCTACTCAACTTGATTTGGTAATTCATGTGCATAACATTCATTGGATCATCAGGTTGTCTCTCTCCTTAATCTTTGTGTGTAAATTTGGTTTTGAATTCTTGTTGTAATTAGCTATTGTAAAGTGGGTTCTTCTTGCTTGGTTCTAGAGAACGGTTCTCTAGCTCAAGAACAGAGTAGTGTTCTCTAGTTCTTGCTCCTTAGAATTCTAATAGGGTTTTAGATTTCTATTCTTTATCTAGTGTTGATAAAGGGTAGGGTTTTCTAAAAGCTTGTAAGAACTGAAATTTATAATAGTGGAACTCTAATCTAGTGTTGATTAGAAGAAACTGGATGTAGCTTCTGTTGTGAAGTGAACCAGTATAAATTGCTTGTGTCTTTGATTATATTTCTCTATTACTCATATTGTTCATTGGTCATTGATTCTTTGATTCATTTCCATTATCAAATAAGTTTTGTTTTGAGCTATTGATTTCTTGGGGCTGAGTTATTTGATTGAGTAAAAAGATTTCTTGGTTTTGAAAGTGATAAAGATCCTAAACTCTGATTTGAATTAATTTTAAAATACCAAGGTTTTAACCAATTCACCCCCCGCTTGGTTATTGTGAGTATTCCTATTATTTTCATTTTCATGTATGTGGGGTTATCATTGATCTTACCAACACTAGTGTCATGGACGAAACTCTTGAGGCATTTAATGCAACCATAGCGGATGAAGTTGAACACAATGCTTTAGAACCTGCGTCTAAGCAATCAACAACCTCAAATGAGGTTACTTCTAGAGACAAGGGTGAACCTGATGTTGTCATTGTCTACTCCACCAGTTCATGCCCCCAATCCCCTGAACTATGCAAAACCTACCACCATTACCAAGGATCAAGTGCAAGATATGATACTGCAAGCCATGGAAACCTTCGCTGGATGACAACGTCAATAGAATGAGAAACTTAGGCTCTCTATGAAAAATGCCATCACCACTCAGTCGTCCAATCTTGGTGTCATTCTCCTTCAAAATGTTCAACAGGCTCAGATGTCCATGCCTTGAGTTGTTGTTTCACCTGCACCCATGCCTCAACCACCACCTGCACTTGCGTCTCTTGACCCTCCACCACCAACCATAGCCCCTATACTACCACCTCCTTCATCTTCACCACCACCACTGTCTGCTCAGGATTGACTATGATGCCCATCAATATTTCTATCTTCAAACCCAATTTTTTCTTATGAAAAAATAGGGAGAAATAGGAATTTTGATTGTAAAAGAGCTAACAGTCTTAAATAAAAGTGGTTTTTGAGTATTTTCATATATTCTCTCTTTAGACATTAATTGTTATTATTTTGTTGACACATATGTCATATATAATTTATCTGTTATATTCTTGTCATGATTGAACTCAGGGGTTGTTTGACTACATTACATTCATTTCACTATCTTAAAACTCAGGTTATTTTTGTAACTCAAAATTTATATTGTTTGTCATCATCAAAAAGGGAGAGATTATTAAGTCCAGACGACCATTCGTCTCATCCTGCTTGGATTTTGATAAATAAAAATAAGTATAAATTATTGATGTTCTAATGAGTTTTGACAAGTGGACAGGATCAATATTTTAAAGGACTTAACAATATTAAGTATCGTCCACAATCCAAGAGAGAATGCTTTGTTTTATCTAGCGTCCAACATGCTAAAACCAGAGAGTGTCCACCCTGGTGAAAATCAGTATTATACATTGTCTTTTAGTTAACTTGCGCGTCCAGTCTCAAAGAAACTCAAAAAGATTGAGAATGACGAAAAGGAGAAATGCAAGTGTTTTATTTTATACAAATTCAATTAGCCTCTCTTTATTTTCAATTGCTAACTTTCGAATTTAAGAAAAAAAAGTATAGAAGAGTATAAAAGGTTTTTACAAAATATTCTCTTAAAATTGTTTTCGCTATGGACAAGAAGTACATGACATTGTCTGTACTATGGTTCATTCCTCCCAATCAGAGCATGACACATCGCCTTATCCTTCAGTGTGAGACCATCCAGGAAGATTTTGATGAAAAATCTTATAAGAGAGCAGGAAAATATCTGAAACAAAACTCTACTGAAATCACCACACGACTGATCTACAATTTTCATTTGTTTACTCTTTTCTAAGCAAAGTTATTTTGTATTTAAGCTTCATTGTTTATTCACTCATTTAGTGTTACAGAATACTTGTATTCATCCAAACTTTTGTTTGTGAAAGCCAGGAGTGGCTTATTGTTAAACAATACTTGGGTTTCTTAGATTCTGGAGGAGTCTAAGAAAGTTCCATAAATGATATTAAGAATACTTGTAAAGCCAGGAGCGGCAGGTTAGAATACTTATTTTGTAATCAAGTTTTGATTAGTGGAACCATTTATTAATGAGTAAAGGAGAATTGAATGTAGCTCAGCTTGAGTGAACTACTATAAACCAAGTGTTTTTACTTCTCTCCATAATGGTTTATTGAGCATTATTATAACACTTTCTATCACCTTTTTAACACCAAGTGTTTATTTGAAAAAATTGTTTTAAGAACTATCTCTTTTATCAAGTCACTGGTTGACCATATTGATCTTCATTAAATATCTGTTTTATCTTCAGTGGATGACTTGCCACATATATATATCACTATCTATATCCATTTTAATATTGTAAAAGTTTATATCTTTGATATACGCACTATTTAACCCTCTATTTTAGTGTTTTTGTTGCTATTTCAATCTATTATTGGGAGAATCATTGATGATAGGTAGGGTGTTTTCTTAGGAGAGAGGTAGTAATTGGATGGTGTTCCTATGGGTAATGAACTTGCAAATGAGGCTAGAAGGAAGAAGAGGGAATGTCTAATCTTCAAAGTTGACTTTGAAAAGGCTTATGACTCAGTATGTTGAAACTTCTTGTTTTATATTCTATGAAGGATGGGCTTTAGTGAATGGTGGATTTCATGGACTAGAGGGGGGATGGAGTCAACTATGACTTTTGTTATTGTGAATGGAAGCCCTACTTAAGAGTTTTCTACTCAAAAAGGGTAATGGCAAGGGGATCTAATTGCCCCTTTCTTATTCCTCATCAATGTAGAAAACCTTAGTGGTTTGATGTGACAAGCCATTTCAGTTGACTTTTTTTTTCTGGGTACAAGATGGGTTCGAAGCAAGTGTAGGTGTCCTTGTTACTGTTTGCGAACGACACCCTTTTCTTTGCAGAGAAATCTATTTAAAACATCTTGTGTCTGAAGGCTATGCTAAGATGTTTTGAGCTTGCTTCAGGATTGTGGGTGAACTTCATTAAGAGTTGTTTGGTGGGTGTCTATATTGATGTTGGTGAGTTAGAGAGGTTTGCTATGATACTTAATTGTAGGGTTGTCAATTTGCCCTTCTCTTACTTAGGCATTCCTATTGGGGCAAATCAGAAAAGGGAGGCATTTTGGAACCTTATTTTACACAAAACGAGATCCACACTAGCACAATGGAAACAAAAGACTTTATCCTTGGGTGGGAGGGTGAATCTTATTAATTATGTTTTATCTTCTTTACCCCTTTTTTTATTTCCTTCTTTAAGGTTCCATCTTGTGTTGCTAAAAAGATAATTAAGTTACACATAGAGATTTTTTGCACGAGTTATGTCGAATAATGTATGTTTACCTAAATCCGAAGGTGACCTTGGTACTAAAAATGTTGTCTCTTTTAATACTGCCCTTCTCAGGAAATGGAGGTGGAGGTTGTCCCATCTTAATATTTTTGTGTGGCAAAGAGTGGTATGGTTGAAATATGTGTAATAAGTTTTTATTATTAAAATTTGTGATTAACTCCTTATTAGTGGTCTATACGTTTTGGACTTGGAAGGTCATCTTTAGTTGCAGTGCTCCATCAGTTTTGGAGTTGAAAGGATAAATATTGAATGACATGAATGGGTAGTAATGGATACTAAGTGCATTCTTGATGGTAGAATGCCTACATATAGCACATGTGTTTGGTCCCTGATCTGATATCTTTCATTTTCGTCTAATACACCATTTATAAAGAGAGAGTGAGAGCTTGGAAGAACCAAAACAAAGCAGCTCTTTCATGGCAATGGCTAGAGGTATATTCTATTCAGTTTTTCGCATTTGTCAATGACCTGTGTTTCATTTTGTTGTTTGTAACATCACATGTTTGTTATTTTATTCTTACATTTGGTATCAGAGCCTCAATTACCTCTGCCTTGTTTATAACAATTGTCGAATCATTCCAAAACAAATAAAACTAGAATTAATTTTGTAGTACATGAAGAACCTAGGTCAACTCAAAGATACAATTCAATTTGGTTCTGACTTCAGTCCACTTATAGACAATAGGGGGAACTCCATAAACAGTTTGTAGACAATAAACGAAAATTGCAGAAACACAAATAGAAATGCAAAAAATGCAGAAACTAATAGAGTTTATGAAATAGGTTGTGAAAACAAATTCAAGAGCATCAATCCAATTCACCAACCAAAAAAAATTTGAATTATCACAGTTCTAAGATTATGCTTATATTGTAAAAGTTCAGTCAATGTCATTAGAGGTGGTTTAATCGAATTAATCCCTAAATTCATTGAAATCACAAATCATATTGAAATATCATCCAAACAATCTGTGATTAAATTCAAAATTAGATAATGAATCCATAACCTAATCCATTTTCAATCATAAGCACATTCATAATCATGAAAGTCGAAAATAAGATTGAAGAGAAGATGAACATTCACACAGAGATTGAGATACTAAAACAGAACTCAAATTTCTCCTTGCTTGGATTGGATCCTTGAATTGATTGATTGTTTAACCTTCCATGATCATCACCAGTGGAAGAGAAAAAAGATTTGTGCAAGAAAAAAGAAAAATAGAGTTGAGAGGAAGAAGAAAAATGAATAACAATTGAGAGAAAAAGAGAGGAGAGTTTGATCCTAAAACTTGCACAAGAAGCTTCTCAAATTTGTTTGTACAAAATAAAGTAACTAACTAACTAACTAAATACACTAATATATATTGTGACTAAATAGAAGGAAATGATGGGCCTTGATTAGGCCCATGTAATCTATCTAATTAAGCTAAGTACACCAAGCAAAGCCCAATTTCACAACCCAAAGTCCATGTGTAGAGGTTCTGACTTCCATGCCTACAATTACCCTCAAACCGGTAGAATTGGAACAAGCTTATTTCTGGAAAAAAATGTAGCTCTTTTCCTTAGCTTTCCAGGGACTACTCATATGCTCTATTTGGAGTTTTGTAGAATCCTATAGGTCCTGCACAAGGAAGATAGGTCAAGTAAGCACAAAATCCGAAAATAAGCAACAATTATCAAATAAGCTCAATTATTTGCCTAAGACCAAAACTAAGTTAAGGTGAGAAAATAAGAGTCAAAGAGAGGTCAAATAAGCTAAGAAGAATAGAAAAATACTAAACTAAAAATGCTCAATCACTTGTCTATTTTCAGTTTTCGATATTGTTCCAATATAATTTCATTTTTGGTGTTTTGAGCCTCGTTTATCAAAAATAAGATTATAAATATTTATTTGATTGATTTCTTTATGTCCTGGGTTTTCAATTGTGTAAAACGATGCCCAAATGAGTGAGAAATGAGCCACTGGGCCTTTTAAAGTTCTTTAATATTTACTAGATATCGCATGAGCCACTGGGCCGTTTAAAGTTCTTTAATATTTATTCGTTTTCCCATATATATGCTTATGCTTTTCTGTTTACTTTTGCATTTTGTGCAATTTTGATTTGTTTTATGCATGAATATATTCTGGAAAAGTTTATTATGTGCATATATATTAAATCAAATGCATAATATTATGTTTCAATTATGCAATTGTATATGAGAATTTTATTTATCATTGTATTATATCTTGATCTTGAAGTGCATAATATGAATTTTTCTCATATGATTAAGTTTTATGTCTAAGTCATCTTTATAATTTTGATTAATTATGGATGAGCCACAACATCAATAATTTGATTAAAATTATACATTAAGTTGTTTAAAATCATATAAGGAATTAGGCATAATATTGTGATTAATTGTACTTTATATAATGATTTTTATCCCACATGAATTTTTATTATATTTGTATAATTAATTAGGATAAAATGTCATATTATTTTTCATGGTTTACCCACAGGGATCATGAAGTGATGTATAATTTGGTAGTTTTACCAGAAAGTAAATATTTGAAATAGAAAATCGAATTATTTTCATGTTGTACCTCTAAAGCATGAATTTGAGTATGTACTTTAATTATTCTATCATAAAGTCTAATTGTATCTTATTGACTTAAAAATTTAGCCTATAGGCAATTTTTATGTCACAAGATTCAATTTTCTAGTATGTTTACATTGGTAAAACATACAATTAAGATTAGTATGCCTCAAATTTTGACATAAGCTTTTGGATTTTTGTAACTTCTCAAACTATTAGTTTTTCTGATATTCAATGTGATGTTCATGAACTCAAAGGAGATAATTATAAGATATGGAAGGAGAGAATTCTTCTGCAATTGGAATGGATGGACATAGACTATGCTATAAGGAAAAACGAACCACCTGCAATCACTAATGAAAGTAGTCCATCTAATATTGCGCTATATAAGCGGTGAGAACAATCCAACCAGCTCAGCATGATGTTCAGTAAGACCAAAATCTCGACTGGGATACGTGGTTCTATCTAGCAGCATGAAAAGGTGTGAGACTTGCTTAAGGCTACTGATGACCAATTCATCACTTCAGATAAGGCTTTCTCAAACACCCTGATGATGAAGTTCTCCTCTCTTCGTCTCACCAGTGTTAAAAGGTATGCATGAGTACATAATGCAAATACGAGATATTCAACTCAACTTAAGAAACTAGAGGTTGATATGTCTGAGTCCTTCCTGGTGCACTTCATTCTAAACACCCTTGTGTCAAAATATAGGCCATTTAAGATTTCCTACAACACACAAAAGGACAAATGGTCTATCAATGAATTAATGACCATGTGTGTTCAGGAAGAAGAAACGCTTGTAATGGAGATAGGTGAGAGTGCATTACTGGTAACTACTAGTGGGAAGAACAGAGATACTAAGTCTCAAGCTAATCAGAGGAGGAATGGTAGAATACCACCTCAAGCTTATATTAAGAAGGTGGCAAAGTGTTTCTTTTGTAAGAAGAAAAAACACATGAAGAAGAATTGCTCCAAATTCTAGAAATGGCTTGAAAAGAAAGGTAAATCAATCTCATTAGTATGTTATAAATCTAATATGGCTAGTGTTAATATTAACACCTGGTGGATTGATTTTGGATCTACAATCCATATTGCAAATTCTTTACAGGGTATGCAAAACTTAAGGAAACTAGTAGGAAGTGAGCAAAGCATTTTATCAGGCAATAAGCTAGGCCCACATGTGGAGGCCATTGGAACTTGTATTTTAACTTTAAGTAGTGGCTTTATTTTGAAATTAGAAAGGACCTTTTATATGCCAAGTTTTTCTTGAAACTTAATTTCTGTTTCCAGACTTGTACCTTTTGGATATTCCTTTAATTATAAAGACACATCGTTTGAGTTATTTTATAATTCTGAATGTGTTGGGAATGTTATCTTGTCTAATGGTCTTTATCTTCTTGGTTTACAAAATGATGCCACTTATAGTTTAATTCATGTTCAAACTGGTATTAACAAGAATTACTCTATGTTATGACACCAGAGATTAGGACATATCTCCATTGAGAGGATTAAAAGGTTAGTGAAAGAAGGTGTACTCAATACTCTAGATTTTACTAACTTTAAGACTTGTGTGGATTGCATTAAGGGTAAGTAGACCAACATGTCTAAGAAAGATGCTAATAGGAGTTCAAGCATATTAGAAATAATTCATACTACTATTTGTTGTCCAGATATGGATGCACGTGGTCAGAAATATTTTATCACCTTTATAGATGATTATTCACGATATATGAATGTTTATTTGCTTCATTATAAAAAATGAAGCATTGGATGCCTTCAAAGTCTTTAAGGCTGAAGTTGAGAACCAATGTGGCAAACAAATAAAAATAGTGAGATCAGATAGAGGTGAATAATATTATGGAAGATATACTGAGAATGGACAAGCACTTGGTCCCTTTGCAAAGTTTCTTCAAGAACATGAGATTGTTGCCCAATATACTATGCCTGGTTCTCCAAATCAGAATGGTGTTGCAGAAAGAAGGAACCGAACATTATTAGACATGGTACAAAGTATGCTTGGAAACTCAAATCTTCCTAAATCCTTGTGGGATGAAGCACTAAAGACGTTAGTATATAAATTAAATCGTGTTCCAACCAAAGTTGTCCCAAAAACACCTTTTGAGTTGTTAAAAGGTTGGAAACTGAGTTTGAAACATATGTGCGTTTGGGGTTGTCCATCTGCGATGAGGATACATAACCCACAAGAGAAGAAACTTGACCCGAGGACTATTAGTAAGTATTTCATTGGATATGCTAAAAGGTCTAAAGGTTATTGGTTTTACTGATTGTGGAATCAAGAAATGTCAAGTTTCATGAAAATGACTTGATCAGTGGGAGTGAGGGACTTAGGTTCTGAAATGAATCATATAGAGTCTCAACCTTCTACATAAAGTGAAAGATTGGTTGTAATTCACACCCCTCAAGTTCAAAGGGATAATGAACAACCAATGACTGACATTCCACAACCTGTTGCTGATAATCCAGTAGATCAAATTGATCATCAAATTCCTGAAAATGATGAACAACTAACTGAACAACATGACCCATAAGAAAATATTGATGCAACATTAAGGAGATCTAGAGTAAGAAAATCAATTATTCCTAGTGATGATAATGTATATTTGAAAGAATCTGACTATAATATTGAAGTTGAAAATGATCCTAAAACTTTTGATCATGCCATGAGTTGCAAAGAGTCAAATTTATGGTATGGCACCATGAAAGATGAGATGAATTCCATGTAGAGTGACAGAGTTTGGAACCTTGTAGAGTTGTCTAATGGGGAAAAGGCCATTGGCTGTAAATGGGTCTTTAAGACCAGAAAGGATTCATTAGGCAACATTGAGAGATATAAGACAAGACTCGTTGCTAAGGGATTTACTCAAAAAGAAGGAATCAATTACATAGAGACTTTTTCTCCTGTATGTAAGAAAGATTATCTTTGTATTATCTTGGCATTAGTTGCTCATTTTGACGATGAGTTGCAACAAATGGATGTGGAGACATCCTTTCTTAATGGTGATTTACAGGAGGAGGTTTATATGAAACAACCTGAAGACTTCTCCTCTAGTAGTGGTGAGCATTTGGTTTGCAAGCTTAAGAAATCTATATATGGTTTAAAACAAGCCTCCCGTCAGTGGTATCTTAAGTTTCATGGGATAATTTCTTCATTTGGTTTGATGAGAACCCCATGGATCAATGCATATACCACAAGGTCAGTGGGAGCAAAATATGTTTTCTTGTTTTATATGTAGATGATATTTTACTTGTAGCCAATGATCGGGGTTTGCTACATGAGGTGAAACAATTTCTCTCTAAGAATTTTGACAAGAAGGATATGGCTGATGCATCTTATGTCATTGGAATTAAGATTCATAGAGATAGACCTCGAGGCATTTTAGGTCTATCACAAGAAACTTATATGAAAATTTTTTTAGAGAGATTTCAAATGAAAGATTGTTCACCAAGTGTTGCTCCCATTGTGAAGGGTAATAAGTTTAATTTGAACAAATTCCCAAAGAATGACTTTGAGAGGGAACATATGAAAAACATTCCTTATGCTTTAGTTGTTGGAAGCCTCGTGTATGCTCAAGCATGCACAAGGCCTAACATTGTTGGAATGTTAAGAAGATATCAGAGTAATTCATGTATTAACCATGAGAGAGCTGCAAAGAAAGTGATGAGGGACCTTCAATGGACCAAAGATTACATGCTTATGTATAGACAAACGGACAATCTATATGCGATTGGTTATTCAGACTCACACTTGTTGGTTGTGTTGATTCTCATAAATCAACATCTGGGTACATTTCCATGATGGATGGTGGAGCTATTTAGTGGAGGAGTGTTAAGTAGACTTTGACTTCTTCTACCATGGAAGTTGCGTTTTTCTCTTTTTTTGAGGCTACATCACATGGTGTATGGCTTAAGAGTTTCATTTCTGGGATGAAGATAGTTGATACTATTTCAAGGCCTTTGAGAATTTTCTACGATAACTTTACTGCTACCTTTATGGCTAAGAATAACAAAAGTGGAAGTTGAAGTAAGCACATCGACATTAAGTACTTAGCCATTAGAGAAAGAGTAAAAGACAAGAAAGTGGTCATTGAGCATATAAGCATTGGGCTGATGATCGCTGATCCTTTGACTAAGGGCATGCCATCGTTTAAGTTCAAGGATCATGTAGAGAGAATGGAACTTGGTTCCACTTTATGATTGTACACATACAGGTTAGAGTGAAACTTTTATATGGTAATATTTTCTCATATTCAGGTGCACATTGATTTAGTTGAGAAAAATTATGTTTTGGACCAAGAAATATTGAATGAT
The DNA here is from genome assembly GCA_007407185.1 of Glycine tomentella. Taxonomy (NCBI): domain Eukaryota; kingdom Viridiplantae; phylum Streptophyta; class Magnoliopsida; order Fabales; family Fabaceae; genus Glycine; species Glycine tomentella. The sequence goes on from PYAF01001183.1 coordinate 105,456, forward strand.
ATTAATGGGTGACAATGGCTACTAAGTGCACTCTTGATGGTAAAATGCCTATATATAGAACATATGTTTGGTCCCTAAGCTCATATCTTTATTTTCATCTAATACATCATCTACAGAGAGAGTGAGAGCTTGGAATAACTCAAACAAAGCAACTCTTTCACGGAAATGGATGGAGGTATATTCTAATTCTATTTTCTGCATTTGTCAATACCTGTGTGTTCGTTTTGTTGTTTGTAACATCACAATTTTGTTATTTTATTCTTACAATATGGGGATGGGAGTGTTGTGGAGGTAAAGAGGATATCATGGTATGACTTAGCATGGTGGAAAGACCTTGTTGTTTGTGAGGTTGGGAGGTGTAACACCCCTGACGTCTCCGGTATGTTATCATCAATGATATCCAAATCACGCTATCAGCGTTAAATACATGCGGTGCGGAAGCGATAGAATCGTTTATCTTGATGACATTATGAATGGAATATAAAACACACACAAAGCATCGTAAACAAGCCCCTGCTGATCCAGTTAACATAACATACGCAACATAGGCAGAAGACATATAAAACCAAACTCAGAGAAACAGGAGGAATAATAATTACATATAACAACATCAACTGTACATATACATGCTCAAAACAAGACCACAGATGGGTCATACAACATAATATGTACAAGAAATGGGTATACACATACCCTACAACTACACAGAGATCTAAGACCAGCTTCAACTCTTGAAGCTCTGCTCTGGTCTTCTAATGTAGCCTCTCATCCAGCCTATCAGGTCCACTAGGGCCTCCTACCCTAAGGTCGCTCCTCTCCTCAAGAAGCACCTGAAAATCACAAACCCCACACAGGGTGAGACAAACGTCTCAGTAAACTCAGGGTTCTGGGAAATCCTCCCTAACCCTGGTTCACCTTCAAGCATAAACAAAACATATAAACAGAGCTAAGGAAACCATCCTCGCTCACACATATGAAGCCTAGGACATCATCCTAGCTTTCACACATCCCAGCCATCTGGGTCCATAACTGGATGCTCTCAGCATCAAAGGTATTCCACCTCATCATGGCTCTCACAGCCATCTATCAAAGATCAAAGCCATAACCATGGCACCAGTATCTCATCTTGGCTCTCATAGTCTGTCTCACAGATATCTCACAGAGGTACCTATCATAAGTGTCATCCCCTGGACACTTCTCAACACAAGAGAGGCACCGCCTCTGAATCATACAAACATTGCCTGAGGAGATCCCTCAACTCAGGACTCTGAACCATACAAACATTGCCTGAGGAGATCCCTCAACTCAGGACTTTGAGAATACAGACATTGCCTGAGGAGAACCCTCAACTCCGGACTTTGAGAGTACAGATATGGCTCATCTAAGAGGCCCTAGGCTCTAGTCCCCCTTGGAAAGCCCTCTCTTAGAGATACAACATATCTGTCTATCATCTGGCCTGGGAAAACCCTCCAGGACTTTCACAAATACTGGCCTGGGAATACCCTCCAGGACTTTCATAACACATGCCTGGGCAAGAACCTCTTTTACAAGGCAATCACATCCAGGACTTTCACATACACTGGCCTGAGGATAATCACTCAGGACTTCCAACATCTTTGCCTAAGGAGGAACATCCACACAGTTCCATCTGTCCTTAGGTCTTAGGTGGAGAGTAGTGGCACCTCCCAAGGAATCTCAGCTATTCCAAGGAGTCCTCAAACGCTACCTCTGGCTAGGGAACCTCAACTAGCCTGATACTCATCCAGTATCCTCTAGGTTCCATCACAGACCATCTCATGATCTGCATTCCCTCAAAGGCCCACGGCCTCACACCTGCCATCTTAGGTGTCTCATAACCCTTACACTGTCTCAGTGTCTATCCTAGGGTTCATCATTACAGCCCAGCACACACTAGGCCATCACATATTCCAAATATCCAGAACGGTCTGAGATTCACTCAAAGCACCGTTCCTCAGCCTCTCAGGCTCAGAACACATGCATATATATATATATATATATATATATGTATATATACTTATATATACATATCATACATCACCCATACGGGTGGCAAACCAGAATAAGGGGAAAACCCCAGAACAATGAGCTTACCTGGCTAGCCGTGCCTCACAGCTCTAGCCTCGTCTGATGGTCTGCTCCTCCGAAACCCACGGTGTCCAGCCCTACCAAGGCATACAAACATATATCACAGACCATTCAAGCATATAATCATGCATAAGCTCATCAAGCAGACACCCGCTGCCTCAGAGAAGGAAACCTCAGTCCCTTCTAACACCCAGGTCATCTACCTAAGGTTCATCAGGCTCATCCTCTACAAGCCTTTCCATAGACCCTCAGTGGTCTATCTCAGATCATCCATGGCCTCAGAGTCATTCCAGACTCAACACAAGCCAACAACAGTGAGCTCAAAAGCTCTAAAGACCCAAGTCCTCTGGGTTTCTCAGGGCTTGAACGGTTCACATCACAGGACACCGTTACCATGGCCTTCTCAGGCACGATAAGCCCATCTGTAAGGCTCTGGCATGTCCCATATCAAGTGACTCAGTCCAAGTCACACATGCCCTCACCAAGAGCCAAAGCCAACAGTCACCAAATCATAAACCAAAAGTTAATCCTTCCTCCTCACATCATTCTAAACACTTCTCCCAACTGGACCCAAAGCTAATTCTAGCCCTATCACAGATGGGTCACTATTCACAGGAAACCCCCAAATCCAAAATCAAACGGAGAAACTCGAGTTTCTTACCTTAGAACTGATGAGGAAGGCCTCTGGGCTACTCTCCCAAGCCCTGGTGACGCTAAACCACCGCCGTTCCTCGCCGGTACTCGAGTTCTCTTCAACTTTCCTCTGAGAAGAGCTTCTCTGGGGTTTCAAAGGATAAAGAGGAAGGATTCTCGCTCTCACTTGGTTTCTAGGAGGATTAAAGGGTTCAGAAAGCGTTTAGGGTCATCAGGCAAGGTCATGGGAGCTTGGAAAGCTCTCCCATGGCTGCTGGAGCTCTGAGGAAGAAGAAAATGGTTTTCTTCTCCTCCAAAACGCGATCCTCCCTTTAATATAGTCTGCACCGACCTTCTCGCACGATCCGCATGGGATGCCGCGCCATCCGCGCCAGCTGCAGACACTGTGGCGCCACCAGCGCCACCCTGGCGCTCTCAGCGCCAGCTTCCAGAACCTGTGGCGCTACCAGCGCCACACTTGGCGCCACTCGCGCCAGCTGGGAATTCTGGCGCCCCTAGCACCACAACTAGCGCCCCAAGCATGCCCTTCCAGAGATCCTTGCGCTATCAGCGCCGTCCTGGCGCCCTTGGTGCCACCTTCCAGTGGGTCTGGCGCCACCAGCGCCAGCCCTAGTGCTATCAGCGCCGCACCCTCAACAGGGTTTTCTTCTGAAGGATCCCAGTGCTATCAGCGCGAGATCTGGCGCCACCCGCGTCATAATGAGGGTCCTTACAGGAGCGACTCACGGTTTGACAAAAATGTTGCTTGGAAGGTGGGTGACGGGATGAGGATGAAGTTATGCACTTTGATAGTGGGCTAGGCGGTGAGGTTCTTGCTAGTAAATATTAGAGGGTACACATGAATTCAAAGCAAAAAGAGATGTGGTTGGCGAAAATAGGGTCATGGGATAATGGGGTCTGGTCTAAGGAGCTTGTATGGAGAAGGCCTTGGTTTACATGGGAACTCCCTATGGTGGAATCCTTCATGGTTGATCTTCATAGGATCTCCATGGACCATCCAGAGGTAGCTCGTTTGGTGTGGAAAACTACATCTACAGGGTCCTATTCTGTTAAAGATGCCTATAAAGCTTTGACAGTGTGTTCGGATCCTGCTGATTCTTTTTTCTATAACTACTTGTGGAGTTTACATATCCTTCCTAGTGTGTCTATTTTTGTCTGGTGATTATCTTTGGATAAGTTACCATCTAAGTCAAACTTATGCAAGAGACAAGTCATTTTGCAGGAGCTGGATACTAGCTTGCACCTTTTGTTTGGAGGAAGAAGAATCATGCAATTGTAACGACTACGTTTCTTGTCCGTTTTTAATTTATTACGCTTCTTAATTTACAGAAATTTTTTTCTACGTAATTTGTTTACGTAAAACTAATTATACGTCATAAGTTATTTATTTTGACGCGTTCGCAAATTTGTCAAAATACAAAGTTTAAACATAGTTTAATATACAGTCCAAATACAACACAGTCCTAAATAGTTTGTTACAAAATAAGATACATACAACTCAACGTAGCATCAAATACAGACAAACAGAAAATTACAAATACAGCATATAGAACATTCAACTTCTTCCTCAATGATTTCCTTAGCTTACTGTTCCTCTGCTCGCCCAAATAAATTGGGGTCATCACAGGTGTCAACCACAGACACAAATAGGGTAAGTACATGATAAACATGATTAGATAATAACAGAAATAGATAAATAATCAAAATAACAATTATAAAACAGATACATGATGAATGATGCATGCTTTCTTTATTATCATGATGCATGACTGAGATCTCAGAGTCTTAATAAAAGGTACCAAAATCAGAATAGTTTCACCCACTCTAGTGAAACAGTCCCGCCCACTCCAGTGAGACCTCCCTCCACTCCGAGGGAAGGGTACCAATAGTTCCACCCACTCCAGTGGAACAGTCCCACCCACTCCAGTGAGACCTCCCTCCACTCCGAGGGAAATAAATGCGAATGATGTATGTAATGATTTCTTTTTATTTTCCAGTTACTCTTTATCATTACTTTAATTCAAATTCTCATATCTTTGGCACCAAAAGTTTTATTCACCCATCATGATCAATTCAATATATATAAAAAGTATAAGTGCACCATAATTTTCTTTAAGTATACATATTCTACTACTTTCAACATCTTAAACAATATAACATATAACTTTAATACAAATTAAAGTACCACATCGAGTGAGTAGCATTCAACAACATCAAGTAAGTAACATACAACCCTAGTACTAATCAAGATTCATCATCAAGTGAATAACATACAACAACATCAAATAAATAACAAAGTAACATATAGTCTTAATAAAACAATTAAACATAGTTACAAAATATAGATAATTGGATTCCCTAGTCACTTTCTTACTAGACTACATTCAAGTTAATTATTCCTTAAGTTATTTACGGTTACTTATTACCTAGGTATTCTTTTACTTCTTTGAAGCATTTTTACAAACACATGATATACAAAACTTTAAGGCTTATGAAAATAAATGACAACTTAGCTTAAGTCTTATAGAATTAGATGATAAGATAACATAATTAATTATCTAAGCATGTGTACCATAGTACTTCCCATACCTTTGCTTCCTTTGTTTGAATTTTAACAACTTGTCCTCAAAACTCCTAGCTTTTCCACGTGAAATTTATTTAAGGGTGTGGGCCTTTACTTTGTTTTTTAATGCAAGGTGGAAGAGATAGAAGCTGAAAGTGGAATGCCAAGGGAGTATAGCACGGTTACTTGGTGATTTTACTTTGAAAGTGTTTTGAATTTTCTTTGACAAAGACAAAGTGAAAAGGCTTTTGTTTAAGGTGAAGTGCACGGTTTTTCTGCAGCCCCCAAAGTTTACGGTCCCACTTGTTTTATAGAAGGAGGTTACCTTTAAAAGATCTTCAAAAATCTCACTTAGCCATTAATGCTTGATTTACGTGTGCTTTGCTTTCATTGGTTAATGAATAGCTTGCTTCCAAGTGTAGTTTTCTTGAATATTCCACCGTCTTCTTTGCTTCTTTCTTTCATTATCATGTGCCAATTTAATTTATGTAGACAAAAGCTTGGTTTCCATACGGTTGGTGTTTCCATTTTCTACATTTTCTATGTCTTACATTTGAATAGAATTGTTTCTATAATTTAGGAAATCTTAATTCAACTTGATTTCTTAGGAATAAAATTCTAAAATTGGTTAGAAACTATCCTAAGGTTTAGTAATATTTTTTAAGATGTTATGATCTTACATCCAATAGTTTTATCTAATTTCCTATTGGTTATCTTTGTTTTTAATTAGTAAAATGTCTAAACCACTTTATTAAGGAATTTATTCTTATCATAATTAAGAGAAAATTCTTTAGATTGTACCTTTTCTTTTTCTGTGTTTTTATAAAACTCAGATTAAGCTAAATTCAATTCTTTTTGAAATATCTTTCAAAGTTTCTAAAAATTTCATTTCATAATTTTTCTTTACTAGGAATGTCAATAATTTTCTATCTAAAAGCTTACTAGACTTTTGTCAGGTTTCCATGACCTTACTGAGACTGTATGACCTTATAAGAGCTAAAAGGGTATTTTGGTCATTTGTACAAATGTTCAAGGGCATTTTGGTCATTTACTTCAGGGACTTAACTGTCATTTTTGAAATTGTCTAAGGATATTTATGTCATTTTCAAAAATGTTCAAAGGTATGTATGTCATTTGTCTAGGAATGCATATTTATGAGAAAATACACATATATATTGAAATCTGAGGGTGTTACAACAATCACCTCTTATTCCACTGTCATTTCTCTTTCAAAGTCTGGAGTGGTTGCTTTCGATGGTTAGGGGTGCAAATAGTGCAACACTCAAATTGCAGGGAACATTTTTCCCAATTCAATCGCCCTTGGCTTGGTAAAGGAAAAACAAAGATTTGGAGGGTTGTTTGGTGTGTTGTGGCTTGGGTGTTATGGAGACACCGTAATACAATCATCTTCAGACAAGGAAATCTAGACTTGGATTATGTTTTAGTGCAGGCTAAACTGGAATCTTAGGGTTGGCTATCGGCTAAGGTTTGTGGCTTTTCATTCTTATTCTACAAGTGGTATGTAAATCCCTCTTATTGCACCAAAGTTGTTTAACGTGGTTGTGCTGTTTTGAATTATCCATTATTCATTAGGAGGTTGATCAGTCCCCTACATGAGTAGATTCTTGAATTGTTGCACATAATTTCTTGTTGGTACCTTATTCATAGTTGTTGGGGTTGGTGGCTTTTACGGTGCATTTAAGAATGCTTTGTGGGTTTCTATACGTAGTTACGCAAATGTATATGGTTGGGAACATGCATTTATTAAGTTATAGTTTGGAGTGAATATGTTGGGAAAGAGGGTTGTAATTAATGTTGCATCTTTTGTCTTATCTTGGCATTTGTGCCTACTGTTACATGGTGGGGTATCTCTTAATGCTTTAGGATTGAGGTTATATTTCTTGTATCTTTGGCACCCCTTTAATAGTATGTTTTATTTGACTGACCAAAAAAAAGTCATAACTTTTATAATAAAAGTGTATAAAATCATTATCTTTCTCGTCTAGCTTTTTGAATAGTCAAGAGGATCAAGAATAGCCTATAACCCTTGGTGGCTTTGTCAATCCTCTCAAGGCCCACGAAAGACACTTCTACCTTTGTCCTTATGTTGATGATGTGATCGACATTGTTACCTTCCTCGAGCATTACCTTCATCATGATAGCTATCCAATTTCCATCACTTTTTGGTTTCAGATAAGTTATATTCCCTTTTATTTGGGACCTTGGCCTAGGGATTCTAACCCTTACTGTAGGTGGCTCAAACAAGTAATTGCTGCAAAAGAAGCTGATTGGAAACGATGGGGCATCTTTGACACCATCAATATGACCTGCCAAGATCTGGAGCTAAAATACCCCCTGATCTTTAGCTTTTTGAGCTTTTGGTCCACTACAACAAACACTTTTGCATTCCCTCTCGGCTTCACGACCATCGTGCTGCAAGATGTAGCTACTATCTTGGGTCTCCCCATCGTGGTTGATGAAATTCCTTCCTTGTTCAACCAACCCTTTGCAGACCTAGGGTGTTCTTTTGATTTATCCACCAACGGTTACCCCCATTTCATCACAGCTCACTTAAAGAAAACAAACATTGTTTTTGACGCAAAACACAATGCTTTTCTCATGTTCTAGTTCTGTAAGCATTTTACCTGCTCTTCTTCAAAAGCCATTATCTCTGAATATGTCCCCCAAGTTTTTTTTTTGCTCAGATGAAATAAGCCTAAGGCAGTATGAGTTTGGTTCTTGTCCTCTCTTTAAAAATCTATCTTTCTACTTATGGAGAGGATGAATACAAAATAGAATATATCCAGTGCATCTGGTCCTCTTTGGTTTCTGCAACTTTGAATTACTATGTATTTCCCAATGTTTGCGGCCAAATAACCAAAATAAACTAAAGCCTTGGATGGCGATACCAAAGATCCTACTCTTTGCGAGTCCCTTCAGATGAAGTCCACAATCTCTAGTTCGGCTCACTTCTTCATAGAAGCTATCTTTGGCATCCTAGAAGACGTGTGTGCCTCATGGAATCCACCAACTGTTGATCACCATGCTCTTTTTGATTGGCTAGAGATGGATTAGCTCACCGATTTGGAAGCTTAAGCAGTACAATCGACAAACAGAGGTAGCATCTTGTCAACCAAAGACTGGATTTGTGGATTCAAGCCCGCTTCCAGGTATATCAAAATTTATGTGGAACCTTACAACCCACAATTTGTGGCTCGTTAGTTTGGTCTCACTCAACACTTTTCCATAGTCTTTCTAACCATGACATCACCTACTTTTCATCCTTCACTATTTATCGATGAGGTAAAGAAAATCATTAGACTGACACAATGGATGCTCAACCTTTTTAAATTCCATCTAATTTTGCTTGACCCCAAGAAACAACTAGTTTTCTCAATTGGTGGCTTGCTGAAAGACACTTTTTTTTAAAAGGTTTGCATTTTTACATTTTGCAAGTCAATGACCATGTTCAACTAGATTCCATTGCTCAAACTCCAAGCATATCCCAACCTTCTCCTCATCTGGTTTTTATTTTGGTTAAGAAGAATAACTCATCGGCTAGAATCACCATTAATCCTTTACCAACTCCACAAATAGATACTATTTTGCATCTTTGCCCTTTATTTTATCTTTTCCATTTATTCGGCTAACATTTTCCTGTTACAACCAAACGTCGAATTGAAAACATTGATCTGGAAAATGTGGAAGAGGACACTACTCCATACTCTGCCCCTTTGACATTGAAAAGGACTATTAGGTCTGTTGCTGCTCAGAAACCATTTATTCCTGACTCTCATTTGACTTAGTATGAATATTCATTTCTTATCTTATCCTGCTTCTTCATTGCCCATCTTTATTTCTCATTCTGAGTTAATTGCAGAAATTGGTTGTTGCTCTTAGCCGAAGCCGCAAAAGGTTTAAGATTGGATTTGTTTCCACTCATTTCCTTTTTAAACCTCAGGAACCAACTTTTGTTGAAGAAACTTCCAATGTGCCTTTTGAATCATTTGTTATACCCATTGCTCCAACAGTTGCTCAACCATCGGCTTTCGCATGCCTTATTTTGTCAAATGCCACTAAGGAAGGTTTAACCAAAACTTATAATCCCCAACTTCCTCTATTCTAACTGTGTCAAATGGGTCCCCCATTGAAGATCACTTTTCTCATGTGGAGTAGTTTATATCAGGGGAAGTCCCTTCTGATCTAGCTATGTTGAATTCAATTTGGCTCTCTTTTGCAAAATTGGCCAAGGCTCCCACAGTTTCTGATTCGTCACCTTCTAGGTTTCTAGGCACTGACGAAGCAGAGTTCTTGCCTATTGCGCTCATTCTTGCCTCCAACTCCTTGGATTGCTGCATCTCATTTGGCACCATGGGTTTGACTATTTCAGCTAATTGCCCAAACAAATGGTACATGATATCTCTTATTTTCATATCTATCTGAATGAATGATGTAGTCATCGATGTGGATGTTTCCTTAAGTTTACTAGCAAAATAGGCATATTGTAGTTGACGTACTGCCAATTGAAGTAGTGGGCAGTGTGGTTGCCATTAGGCTCGTCATTAGGGAAAATGCATTCCCAATGAACTCTCTCCTTGTTTCAATCTCTTCTTCTTCTTGGTTTGTTGATTTAGCTCATGCATAGTAGTCTTACTAGGGCGCAAATGGATAGAATGATAAAAACTCAGCACGTGATTCGAATCGCTCGATCAAATCACCCACACAAGTCCCACCGGGTGTGCCAATTTTGTTGCCGTGAGAAATCTTAGCAATTAGCCAAAATTGATTCGAGTGTAATTGTTTCAACATGATTCCAAGCAATTTGGTTGTCAAGAGGGAATATGTCTCTTAACCTTTTGTGGGCTCTCAAGTTACTGCAGAAAGTACTTGAGTCGGGATGATTTTTAATAGAGATATCAACGAAATAATCTAAAGACTGAATTTGAAAGAAAATTAATAGAATTGGCAAAGACAACTTGAACATAATTGAAAAATAATTTCATTGATTGGTTATTTTTTGGTTGAAAGCCCTTACAAATGTTTTAGAAACAACTATTTATATTGTAAAAGTTAACTTAATTGAACCTAAATCATGTTTAACCACGTTCTTACATGATTCCTTTATTTTCAAGTGATTTCAACTAGTTTATTTGTATATCGGCTAGATGAAAACGAGATGTATTCCCCTTATTTCGATTTTTTAGGAATCACTTCCTAGATAATGTGATTTTCATGTTTTCAACTAATTTTATCCATAATTTCATGATTTTAACCACAACTTAAAATCTGATGCTCTTATCTTTTTAGCTTTATCTGAAATTTTAAATATTGACCAAATTATCTTCTACAATGGTCAAATCTCTCACTACTTTATCTGAAATCACAACAAACTCATTTCAACTAAGTTTCCATCATGATTCATTTGACTAACTGATAATACGTGCAAAGGAAAATAATTAAATATTAAGAGGTGACTACGTGCTACCGATCGATGTGTCTCTATTGGTGGGTAACTCACCCACTTTATATGCCTTTGAAAAAATTTACTTAAAAACAAATGTAACTCACCGTCCAATATTTTGCATTTTTTAACCGAATAAAGAATTTAGCAAATATCACGTTGATTCTAATAGCTCCTCAATAATATTTTTTTAAGTCTAATATCTACTCGATCATTCAAAATTTCCTCGAAAAACTATACCAATCATGTGTTGTTATTTTATTATTTTTATACACACGCACAAGCAAGTTTTCTATTTGAAATATTACATGAATTAAATATAGAGCAAATAATGGTCAATGATGATTTTTCCCCTTATCACGTTAATGTAATAAATAGAAAGATGATCATATTTATGAAACTCATTATGTACTTATCCAAAAGTTCATGTGATTAGTAGTACTACCTTTCTTTTTAACTAGAAAACAAAATATAGAATAAGTCAATGTTTTTTCTTTTTATCCTAGCCAAGACTTGTATAGTTTTAAAGATTTGCTTTCGCCAATGATCTAATTAGAGGAATAATTGGAACTATTGTATCAAGCCTTTTCATAACAATTTTTATTAGAAATGAATTTTGCAACATCTGACTTACCAAAACTTTACCATGTTCGTTTAATTGACGAGTCCCATTAAAAGAAAGTCCAACTTTAGTGCTCAAAGCATCCTAGAGGCATAGCAATTGGAGAACCCATATTTTCCATGGAATCACGTGTTTTAGTTCCTAATCCTTAGTTATCCTTAATTATTTAATTTCAATATTTTAGCACTCTCATTTTCTTGTTATGGTGGGGTAGATTCAAACATCACCAAGAAAAATCCCGGAAAATGTTGGCTTTACTCTCAAGTCCTAGTCTTTGTTGATTCTTGTCATGGAGTCCACATCATCTTTTACCCAATGAAAGACAGTTTAACCTAATATTTTTGAAGAGCAAATTAGCGTCAAATAGTATCTTCGTGTGTTAAATGACAAATATATTGCCGTCGAAGATGCATTGGCCTTTGTTAGATCTTAATTGGTGTCAACAAAAGGATGTCCAGTTCAATGTGCTCCATGTTTATCATATCTTAACCTGTCTTGGCCATGCCTGTTGTTCATTATGTTGGAGACTTTTCACATGGCAGCAATAAAAATTGAACCTTCTCCATGCTGATAAATGCGGTTCAATATATATCGAAGCTAGGCGTGGAAGGAAGTTCATGCATCCTTAAATATCCCATTATGGAGCAACAAGGAAAAAAAATCCATGAGACGAAATTTGAAGCGAAATTCATTCATTTATTATTTTTTTGACCGGAGATAATTTTGTTCGAATCAAGGAGGATCATTATAAGTGCCAAAGCTTGTTGGAGTTCAAGTATGAAAGTGAAGTCTCACATTGAGTAGAGATATGAAAATTAAGCAACATATAATAGTGAGAAAGATCCATAAATCTAATGTTTTAAGATTTTGAGTTAAAAAGTGATATCAAATTCATTTGTGTGATTGTTCGTGGCTAGAGTTGAGCATGCAGGTAAGCCTATCCGCGAAGCCTGCATAGTCCATGTGGCTGGGTTTAGTAGGCTAGCCCACATTTGACAAAAAAAATGCAAAATTTGGTCCATTTTAAAAACTAACTATGAATTGTGTAATAAAAAAATAATTTGTCCAAAATGATAACATAATTTGCATGTTAAGACACCTAAAAAGTACTTAAATTTTATAATTTTTTAAAAATTGTATTTTCACTCAGTTTACACCCCTTATTTATTAGTATTATTATTATATTTTTTATATTAAATTGTAAAAAGCACGCGGATAAAATCCGTTTAACCCGTAGATTAAGTAGACACTTAAAAGCCCACAATTGACAACGGGCTTGAAATATCAAGGTTTGTATATCGTTTGGGTTGCGAGTTTTATGGGTAACAGTTGGTAAAGGTCTTTGCTGCTTTACTCCTTCGGAGTCTTCTTGGTGGTTGGTCCATATATGAAAGTCTTTCTAATAACATGGAGGTCAGACGACGTGTCTCATGATTGTTAAACGGTGGAGTGACAGTGCAAGTAACTAGAGCATGGCTAGGCTCTAGTGACCATCATTGGTACTCGTGCATTAAAAAAGAGGTTTCCGATTGAAGGAAACCTACCATGAGGAAAAGACTAACACTTGAAGAAAAACTTGTTCATTATTGTTAGAGTTCTCAAGTGTGAATGCAAAGTCTCAAAGTAGGTAGAAATGGAAAAAGAACAACATATAAGTGAGAAAGACTCATAAACATAATACTTTAAGATTTTGGGTTGAAATGTGATATCAAATTCAATTTGTGGGTGTAGATCTCTTAAGTGATTTTCTCCCTTTTAGATGCACAAAAAACTCTAAAAATATTTAACACAACTACGTATTTAATATTCGAATTTGAGATTACTGATTAAATTGAAACAATCTCACACTAGTTAATCTATGCACTTGGTGATAAAAATTACATGATCTTGAAACTACACATGATTAAGCAAGTCTACTAAATTATGAAAAATTGATTCCTTTGATTAAAGTGAAGAGGAAAATCTCTCTTATTATTATTATAACAAAAACTTGTTTTTTTCACTCAGTAAGCATATAATTAGTGATTCAGTTACATTTCAATTTTTGTTTTGGTTCAATAGAATGTTATTGACTAGAATAACACAATGGCAAAGTAAAAATTAGGGTTAAAATTGGGGAACGATAAACAAGAAAGAAATTGTTCAAACTAGTTACAACAATAAATACATTATTGAATCACAATCATTTATTGTCATAATTCGGGGGGAATTCAAAATCCAAAACAAGAAATTGTTCAAGAACTAAACCACTTGTTCCTTTCCCCAGCACCGCTCTAGTCTTTTGGTATGATTTTGTCACTCAGTAAGCATACAATTGCTTCGAACACAGCTTTTGGGCCTTCGCGAATTACAAGAAACACACCACCCTCTCAAGCGTTAGCGTCGTCCAAACACAATGTCCACTCCTGTGTCGAGGGTCTTGATGTGTCTCCTCGAGAAGGACATCCAATTCCTATGGGAAGAAGCATAAAGCACTCACTGTTTATTTCACAAGTGAAAAAACTAAGTTTCAAACCATTTTTTCCTTTTAGATTTCAAATTGCCAGCGAGAGACGAGAAATGTACATTGACATCATTTCCCATCGAACCATTAGTGAATGGTGACCCTCGATCCGACCAAGGACTCAGAATATTGTCGTAATTCAATTTCAACATCAAACCCTGATTATTGGTTTAATTACTTTTTTCTCTAATTTATTTTTTAAATTCAATTTGATGATATTATGATTTGCAAGTTTAGTTAAATCATGTGTTTTTTTTTTAAATAATTCAATTAGCTCTTTTATTTTTATTGGGTTCCATTAATTGGGTACTTTATGTTAGGTCTAGACAATCCACTAATCACTGGACGACCTATCATAGTTTGAATTTTGATATTTACAAAAATATAAATCATTGATAAACTAATAAGTTATTGTTAAGTGAATAGGACCTACTTCGTAAAAGTTTTTTCTTTATCATATCAACATTTATAGCTCTAGTAAGTGCACGTCCACTCTTCAGTGGAAAATAACTTTTTTAAGATATATTCAATGTCCAACGCGTGGTTAAATCAATCACGTTCACTTATTATGCTAGGTTGTTTTTATTTACATCCACTGGACTTAACATCACTTATACATTTATTTTATAACCTCATAAGTGACATCCAACAAGGTACTAAAGGACCATGTTAGCCATAAAAGGAAGCTCAAGGTCTCGCTTTTCAAATTTCACTTTTGCCTTTCTTTATTTCAATTGTTAACATTTGAAATTTAAAAAAATGATAGAATAGAAGATATTTGTAGAATATTATTCAAAGGCCATTTTCGTCTCAGAAGAGAAGCACATGCAACTATCTGCACCTTTATTCCTATCCTTGCTATTCAAAGAGAGTCATGTGTTTTCGCCTCTAGCTATGAGACAACGGTAATATCAAGACTCATTACGGCAAAAAAATTAAATATTATTTTTTAAAAAAATTACGAATTTATTATAGTTTTAAAAGTATTTACGCATCTATAGCAACGAGTCGCGCCCCAGCAGGACGCAACAGGTCACGCCCCCACCAGACGCAATTGGGACTGAGTTGCGCCTCCCCTGGGCGTGACTAATTTCAGTCGCTATTTTTATTTTTTTAAATTGTAAATAATTTTTTTAATATAGAAATAATTTTAAATAAAATATTATATTAAAATTAGTTATATAAAAAATCCAAAAATATTAAACAAAACCATATAAACATTTAGAATATCGAAAAAATTACAAAGGCGTACAATATGTCCTTCAAATGGTCTAACTTTTGATAAAAATGTCCGATCGAGATGCGCAATATGTCAAAACGCTTGAAATTAAGAGAAGTAATTAAAAAAATAAATAATAGCATTAAATTAACTAATTAAATAATTAAAAAAGTAGAAAATAAGAAAATTTTTGGATGATTGAAGATTAAATCCTAATTTTGAGGTACTTAGAGGAATTTTTTGGAAAAATTAGTTAACCAAATCCCCTTTCGAAATTTTCCTAGGCCTTCCCCTCTCGATTTCGAGCATTTTGACACAAACTACGTCTCAATTGAACATTCCTATCAAAAATTATGATCGTTCAAAATTTATATACATACCGGTTCACGTATGCGTGACACGTGTCACCACGGGGTGAAATACGCCCAATTTGACACGTGGCACAACAAGTGAAACACGCCCAAATTGGGCGTATTTAACCATACCCAATTTAGGCGTGTTTGATTGTCTCATTTTCGTACATAAATTTCAAACAGCCCCAAATAGTAAATATTTTGTAAAATAGTATTATTTAGGTCAACAAAAGAAATTACCACGCGGCACAAATAGAAGGGAGAAAAGACAAGATCTTTTTTCATGTTTCTTGTCTTGAAAGATTATGAAAGGTTAAAGTTAAGGATGGGTGAATTGAATAAATCATAATCTAATTTTCCCATGTCACTTCAATGTTTTGTCGTTATTTGTTTATTTATTCATTTTGTTATGTTCTGGGTATCGAACAAAAACAAATCACTATATCAAGAATAGTCTTCTTTGGCCCCCTTGCATATTTTAATCCTATCAGCTTTAGGTACAGCAAAATGACGCAATTCCAATAAACTTGAGGCATGCATGTTAAAAAGTTTTTCTATATACTTGAAAAATTATATTAGAATAACTTTAAGCATGTATATATGACGAATTAAATAACCCGCTAGCTGATATATATGGAACTATTATTTTTGAATGATTTTTTAGTTGAAAATTAATTAATCAATCTTAACTCTTAAATTAAAATAGAATATTAGATTAAAAAACTCACTTAATGATTTACTTTGGGTGATGATGATGATAGTGTCAACACTCATAACACCACTATCATTATTATTAATTGTTACTAGCATGATTAATAATTGTAATCATTGTTATTGTTATTATTATCAAGATTGATCCAATAGTGAATATGACCTAATTCAAGTTTTAAAAGATATTTTTTCTTTAACATATAACATTTTTATCCTTAGATTGACTTATTTATCATCATCACTACAACTATCATCATTGACATCTTTAATTACCACCACTCTGACTATCACCTTCATAAGCATCCCACGTGGTGATAGTTTACCACATGCTTTAATTTTTTATTTCTTTAAAACATTTATATCAAAAAATAATTTGAATTTAATTTAATTTAATTACAATCTTTATATAATATATCAAATGAGAATATTTTTAAAATAAACAAAATCTTAATATTATTGTAATCTTGATCTTAAATAATCTAAATTTAAATATAATTTTATATTTAATTATAAATATATTTTGAAACATATGATAAATAATTAAATCTAATGATTTATTTATTTTAATAATAGTCATAATTAAATATTAATATAAATAAAATAAAATAGAATCTATTTGTGAGGGATTTGCGACCAAGGTATTTCCTCACTAATTTACGACCAAATTGCAAGGGCATATTCCCTCGCTACATAGGACCTAAGTCTTAAAGCCTTTTGCGAGAGCATTGCAACGAAAAATGTACAGTTAGTCACTACTTTGCGACGAGTGTGCAAGGGGCTAACTCCCTCACTATGTACAAATTTTCCTTTTATAAATCTAATGAGCCAAGGCCTACCAAGGATGTTGCGAGCAACTAAAGCTCCTAACTAAAAACTTACCTATTTTTTCGAGGGACTCATGAGGGAGAAAATTGTTTCGCAAATTTGTCGTTGATTAGTAAGGAATTAGAGACTATATCTTCCCTCGCTAATTTGCAAGCTATTAGCGAGAAGCTGTGTTTCCTCCCTAATCCAAAAATTTCTTGTTGTATGTCAACAATGGTGATGATAGTGTTGATAACAATGTTGGAGGAGGTGATAGTTGTAACACCCCGTCTACAGCCGGAGCATTATCCACCAACGTTAAGATTCAATTAATTAAAATCTAACGTTTGCTCAATTTATCATGTGTTATTAACATAGGTTCAAGTGTACATAATTAAATTAATTATGGAAGTTCATTATGAAATATCAATTATGCATCGGAAGTATATTATGAAATCGCCTGTTTGTAAAGTGCAC
>PYAF01001183.1:123028-195794 GCA_007407185.1 Glycine tomentella
TTACCTCATGGTAAAGTAAACAAAAGTTACCTCACGGTAAAAAAAGTTACCTCATGGTAAAAGTCGACAGAATTATAGTTGGATTCATGTCATGTAAATCCTACGCTAAATAATCGTTAAATTCCATTATTAAGATTTCGATATCTTGATATCGATGATTATCTCAAAATTTAACATTTGAAAGTGAGGGTCCTTACAATAGTGGTGGTAGTGAAGACAATGATGATTACAGAGTTGGGGTCAACGACAACTATGGTTGTGACAGTAACAACGATGATTATGATAATGATAGTGTTTGTAGTGATACCAATGGTGTTGACACCATGACCACCTAACTATTTGAATTAAAGAGTTAAGATAAGATAAATCATTCTCACATAAGAAAATAGGGGTGTACGCAAATCCGTTTAGGTTATGTTTGACGAAACCCGTGACCTAATCCAATCAATTTTTCTTTAAGGATGTAGGCCCCCAACCTTGGATCTCCAAACTTCCCAAAGATTTTTCACAAACTCCTCAAAACACTTGTCTCGGAACCAACAATCTAATGTCTGAAAAGGCTTAGGATCCCAATCAATTTTAGAGTCTCTATGAATTATAGTGTTAGACACAGGAGGAGCTTGAAGAAGGATCAAGATGTATGTTGAATCTTGGATGAGTTTTAGCTTTGTACATGCTATTCAATTGAAGACATTTGTAATATTTAGATGTATGAGAGTTACATCATATGATCCATAGCATTGCATAAACATCATTCATTGGCTTGCATTTATGATTTAACAAAACAACATGGTTTGTGAAAAAGCTTTAAGATTTCATGTTTGCATAAAGAAGCTTTAATATTTCATTTTTACACTGATTTAATCTATTACCAGAATAAAGTAATCTATTACAAGAATTAAGTTTGTCTGCTTTAATCGATTACAAGGTAATGGTAATCGATTACACAACACAAAAACAAAGAATAAGTCTGTCTGTTTTAATCAATTACATAAGCATGTTTTGAATACTACACTATATGTGTTAATCGATTACAGCTCGAAATAATCGATTATTTTGATCATATAACCTTTCCAGAAAATTGAAGAACATTTTAATCGATTATATTTGTATTTAATCGATTACAAATGAAGATTTAATCTATTACTTAGGCGATTTAATCGATTACATTCAGTTATAGCAGTTTTTTTTTATAAATAGCTGTTGGGTCTTTTGAAAAGTATAACTCACTACATTACGAATTTTCATAGTTTTCAAAAGCCTTCTGAAGTAAGAAGAGATTCTTT
This sequence comes from Glycine tomentella, assembly GCA_007407185.1. Lineage (NCBI taxonomy): Eukaryota > Viridiplantae > Streptophyta > Magnoliopsida > Fabales > Fabaceae > Glycine > Glycine tomentella. The sequence continues at coordinate 124,315 of PYAF01001183.1, forward strand.
GAGTAACAAAGCTCTTGTTCACATATTCAAATCTTCATGGTGTATTGAAAGATTTCTTGGGCAAGATTTCAAAGAAGCTTTTGGAGAGTTTGGTCAGAAACTTGTTTGCTTTCAACCTTGACAAGATTAGTAATCATATGCATTCATGTACTGAGGATTATCAGATTGTTTCTCTCCATTAGTTTCTGTGTGTAATTTGCTTTTACATTTCAGCTTGTAAGTTGATATTTCAAAAAGGTTCTTTAAGCTTTTCTAGAGTAGTGTTCTCTAGAGGGAAGAGTAGAGAAGGGTTCTCTATGTCTTGATCACTAGGAGTCTAATATGGTTTTAGATTTCAGTTCTTTATCTAGGGTTGATAAAGGGTAATTGTTGTAAAGCTTTTAAAGAACATATTTTGATTTAGTGGATCTCTAACCAAGGTTTGGTTGGAAGAAACTAGATGTAGCTTCTTTTGTTGAGAGGTGAACCAGTATAGCTATTTGTGTTGATTATTTTCTTTAATCTCTTCTTATCATCTTAATCTGTGATTCTTGGTGAATTCTTTATTACTCAACAAGTTAAGTTTTTGTAATTGTTTTCTTGGACTGAGTGGTTTGATTGATTAGAAACGTTCTTGGTTTAATTGTGATAAAGATCCTAAATCTGCTATTTGTTTTAAAGATATTGTAAAGACTCTGTTTTAACCAATTCACCCCTTCTCTTGGTTATTTTGTGTATTCATCATTGTTTTCATATAGGACAATGGTTTGAAATGTTCCTTTCCAATGAAACTTGGAAACACTCTGGCCATCTACAAACCCAAGCTTTAGACACCAATAATCTATCAAGACGACTTTTAGATTTACCATTTGGCCTAAACCAAGTAAATAAACCTCTAAGTCTTGGTACCTCTTCCAATTCTGATTTCAAAATGAATTTGTTAAAAGCAATAAACTCGTATCTCCTACCATCTCCACTACCTTCACCTTGCCTCTCATTACTACTCATTGTCAATTTCAAATCCCCCACTATGCACCACAAGTCAATGCCACTACTTTGCTTCTTAACTTTCAACTCTTCCCATCGTCGCTTTTTGATGGCAATGTCATAAGATGAGTAAACATTTACCAATGTGATCTCACAAACCAATATACCCATCTCCCACAAAGTGATTTTTCACCTCCAAGAATTCATAATTCCATACACAAAGAGGCCCCCTGGATGCCCCAATTGTCTAATTTTCCACCCATTGAACCTCGCAATCCCCCTACAAGGCATGACAAAGAGATTTATCCACCTTCATCTTTTTAGTTTCTAGGAAACATGTTATTTGAATATTTTCCATCAACACCAATTCCCTAAAAAATATCTACCTCTCCTTATTCCCCAAACCCCTTACATTGTAAGATAAAATATTCATGATAACCCCACTTTGTCCCTTTCATTTTGCCTTCTTTTCATTTCAACAATACCCTTTTTGTCATGTCTCTCTAGTAACACCACTTTTAGTGACAAACGTGTTGAATACAGGGGGAGCTTCATGAAGTTTGGAAGTCTTTGATACAATATTAGTTTTGAGCTTTCAACATGCTTGAAGACTTGGAATTTTATGTAAAAGGAAAGCTATTTGATTGATCCATGCATTCATTCATTCATTCATTGGTTTAACTAAGTGTTTTTCATGAAAATCAAACAAAGCTTTTAACATTTAACTAAGGTTTTGATTTGAATCAAAGGTTTTTGGAAAAATAATTTTTGTACTGATTTAATCGATTACCATAAATGTATAATCAATTATTTTGTTCTTAGTTCATTCTGGAAAAGCTTTCAAGAATAATGTAATCGATTACCTATCGGAATAATCGATTATTTGACCTTTGTTTCCATATTAACTGCCTTGATGAACACTTTAATCGATTACCAATGGATAGTAATCGATTACATTGCTATACATGATTTTAAATCTCTTTGGAAGAATCGATTACCAAGGAATAGTAATTGATTACACAGGCTTATATGAAAAAGCCACCTGTCTTAATCGATTACCAAATATAGTAATCGATTACACTATATGTAAATGCACATAAGATTTGCTGCTTTAATCGATTACCACATATCGTAATTGATTACATAGTTCATTCTGTTTTATAAAGCTTCTAGGTTTAATCGATTACATAGTGTATTTTTATATTTTGAAGTTTCCTGTCTTAATCGATTACAAGACGGAATAATCGATTATTTTGCTCGTTGCTCATGTCCAGAAATTGTGTTGAACACTTTAATCGATTACCAGATTGATTTAATCGATTACATGAGTTAAATAATCGATTATATGGCACGTTTAATCGATTACTGATAGTTACAAAAGTTTGTTATAAATAGAACCTTGGCTCAGCTTGTTTTGTAACTTGATCAATTCGTATTCTGAGCACACACAAGCTTTCTAAACACTTTCAAAGTGATTTTTCTGGGTTCTATGAGTTCTTGCTTCAACTAAAACATTCATGGGTTTTTGAGTGATTCTTTAAAGCAAGAAGTTTCTTTCAAAGGTTAAGGAAGAAGATGTTCTGAGATTGTTTTTGTCTTTCAACTTGAATTGTTCATTCATATGCATGTCATTCACTGGATCATCAGGTTGTGTCTTTCCTTAACTCATTGATTGTAATTCTATTTACAAATTTTGTTGTAATTGACTATTGTAATTATATTCTTATAGCTTGGGACTAGAGAAGGATTCTCTAGCTTAAAGATCAGAGTAGTGTTCTCTAGATCTTTCTCCTTAGAAGTCTAATAGGTTTTGGATTTATGTTCTTTATCTAGGGTTGATAAAGGGGAGGTTCTTGTAAAAGCTTGTAAGAATATTTTATAATAGTGGAACTCTAATTCAGTGTGAATTAGAAGAAACTGGATGTAGCTTCATGTTGTTGAAGTGAACCAGTATAAATTGCTTGTGTTCTTATTTCTATATCTCTTTCTCATCTTATTCATTGTCTTTAATTCTTTGAATCACATTCATTGTTCAACAAGTTCTGTTTTGATCTATTGATTCTTGGACTGGGCTATTTGATTGAGTAAAATGTTTCTTGGTTTTAAAAGTGATAAAGATCCTGAATCTCTGATTTGAATTTGATTTTAAAATACCAAGGTTCAACCAATTCACCCCCCTCTTGGTTGTTGTGAAGTATTCCTATTATTTTCAAAACGGTGTTCATTCCCCCCACAATTCAACCTTATATTCTTCCCAAATTCCAATACCACCTTTTTCTCCCCTTCTCTTTTCTTAGCTAGAATTTTTTTTTTATAATTACTAATAAACTCATCATACACATCCTGAGAATTGTTGATAGATTATGAGTAAAATAAACCCTTCCTCCTCATTCAGAAGACCAGAAAAATCACCCAAGATCGGGGGTTCAAACATGACCGAAGATGACCATTTTAAAGCACCACTTTTCCCCTTAGTTTTGTCTCTTAAAGTCCCACCCAATTTTGATTTAAAGAACTTTGAATTTGTCTTTGTTGTAGACTGACAACCCCTTTTCTTCTTGGCCAATTTGTCTTCAACTCTGGTATCACTGAGTGTCGAGACCCCTTTCCCTTTCAGGTTACTATTTTTGTGCCCCATGTTGCAATTTTTTCTTATCATGGACACCCCTTCATTGTTTACAAACACAACTCTCCCCTAGCCCACCACCATTATATTTTCTGTTCAATATTGTTCCCTTTCACCCAATACAGACGACACACCAGCTGTTGGGCCAGACCTAATTTCCTCGACAATTGGGGCCCTACTTGATACATCATGTTCAACACTCATTTCCTCCCTCGTGTGCTCCTTTTCCAAATTTGAAAAGTCCCTCACCTCCAATTGACCATGTGTTTCCATACCCATCACTTCCCCTTTTCCATTGACCACCCACACCTCATCATGTGTTCCTACTAGAGGCTGGTTACTACCTACTGGTTATTCTTCATCTCCATCCCCCAAAAAACCAGGTTGAACTTTATAAAATTATTAAAAGTTCCCTCTGAATATCCTCTTCGGCTAAGGTTGATCTTCATAAATTTATTAACATTTCCTGTAACACCTCAAATTTTAAATTGAAAATATTGGTTGAAAAAGCTTTAATTTAATTTATTTTAGAAATACGCACCACTTTTTTCACCACTACTTATAAATAATAAAAACATCTTCCTATACTATTTTTTTTAAAACAAAACGTGATAGTTGAAAAATGCTAAATAGTTGCATCGAAATAAAATAAATGCAAATGTAGATTAATTAAATTTCCATACATAAATAAAATAAAACTTGTAGTATCACAAAGAAATATATAGAAACAACTCATAATGGTGTGATAATAAACAAAATATATTTTTCATCCCTGTTACACATGTCTGTGGAGAAAATATCTCTCAAAATACATCAAAACAGTCAAGAAACTAGGACTAGAGCATACCACTTATCACACGAGAAGTACAAAACTAACTAAGATGTGTCCTCAATTAATCGCCACTCTCCTCCTCAAATGTCAATTCCAACTGCCTCAATAGTTCCCGGTACTCCTCCATCTCCTTAAACAACAGTCTGAATGGTCACCTCGATCCTCTGTAACCTCCACTGGGTGTACTCGATGCATGTTGTATCCTGTCTATCAGCTGACACTACATGGACTCGAGTATGGCAAGTGTAACGTGTAATCTGTGTTATGGTGCAGGGTCATACCTACTCTGTTTGCGAGCTACATTGAGCCCGCAGACGTCTCGGTGTACTCAACATCGTCAGTACCTAAAAGTTGTTGGTTGTAGGGGTGAATCCTCCACTCCTCGAACGCCACAAACAAGAGGAAATAGTAAAACAAAATTAAAACATACAAATTACGTAACCACTGTGTGTGGTTCTTTAAACAAACAACACTCTCGCATCCTAAGCGTGTAACTATTACACTTAATTCACAATAGGGCCAAATCACTACCACTAATCCTCCCAGGTCTTGATGGTCTTCAAAATCATATGGATGATAATTGGGAGTGATCGCTATATACGGATACATCGTACACCGACCTCTCATCTCCCAACTCAAAAAGCATAGTCTTGGAGCCCGTCAGGAGTAGCAAAGTGAGGTTTGGGAGTTACTCGCGCCAAATGAGTGCACCAAATGACGGTTAGTCACAAAAGAACATAGAACCACTGGTTCTTTTACTCTCTGTCCAGTCCTCTTGAAGCTTGCCACTGTATCGCATGTGCAGTCCTCGTACCATGTACAAGAAAGAGAGACGAGGCTTAGGCCTACATACTACTCTCAGGGACCCAATCGTGATCTCATAAGCGGTAGAAACCACTAGCCACACCAACAAACGGACAACATAACGACTATAATTATAGCTATCTAACCAATCATAGCAAACAATTTGTCAAAGGTCGAACACCCTCGGACCCAAACCACAACGCATATAGATAACAAATGACAACATGCAGATATATATTAGAAATAAATTTGCATGGCATAGATATAATTGCCTGAGTTAACACTCTGTCGGTCTTATCATTCAATAATCATAAAAGAATACAGGCACGTATTTCAATAATTTTATCAGCAGAGAATTATCACAATTTCAAAACATGCATCAATCATCAGATCTTGCATTTATCTCAGCAATATAATAGTAAATAAATCAGAAATTTTAGGAAATAAATAATTCTAAGATAATTTATATGGAGACATGGATTCCAAAGTTAAACTATATACTATCTAAAATCACTGTCACTCAATTTTTCAAAGTTTTGCTCCTAACTTTTTATTGCTCTCAGTGCTTTGGGAGTAAGATTTTCGCAAATATTATATGCTACCCTACATTTTCAAACCTAAGAAACTCATTTTTAAGTTCAAAACTTTAATAAAAATAGTCTATAATGTTGTAACTCAGTCAAAATTTGTGACAGATTTTTCGTTTTACTAAAGGTCCTTAAACTTGTTTTATTTGTAACTTTTGTTAGGAAACTCCGATTTAAGTGAAATTTGAGGCTAAATCTATGTTTTAACATGCAAAGAACTTATTTTTGGCATAAAAAATTCAAGTAAAATATCTCAAAATACAGATTCAGGACATGACAGAAAGCTCCAAAATTTTAAAGCAACATGTTCAAGGAAATTCAACAACAAGCATATGATTCAAGAGTTTGAGAGACCCCCTCTTACCTCTTGTAGGCTCCACAAAATTTAGAAGAAAGAATGAGGGAATTTAGATTCAAGTTTCCAACCTTCAAGAGTTCAAAATAAGGTTTTGAAACTACAAGTGAGATTAGAGCAAGAAAATGAAGTGAAAATCAAGCTTAGAGTTGGAAATAAAGCTTGATGGAAGAATGACTCAATAACACTTGGTAAAATTTGGAAGAAGAAGAAAAATATGGTATCCTCTTTCTCCAAAAGTTTCAGCAAAATAGGAGAACTGGCCTAGGCTTTGGCTTTTAAGAAACAATACTTATTGTAGGTGAAATGCTTGGACCAATGGAATTGCAAGGCCTAATCCTTATCTTCTTAATCTAAGCACTTTGAATGACCATTAATATGACTAATTGTCATCTTGAACATCCCTTGAGATTCTCCTCACGAGCTCAGCCAAGCCTTATATGGCTTCTTGCACTTTTCCAAAACTAACTATAAAAGGATAAAATAGAGTTTTGCCGAAAATTGTAAAAAATATTTTGGCTAAAACTGGTAAATCTTATCTTAATCTTCTAGATTAGTGTGCTAACCTCCTTTGTGATATGTGTACTCAAAGTGAACCTTTCATAGAGTTCACTCACAAAGACAAATTACATTACGACTCAGTGCACAGTGCAATTCTTGCATAGATGGAAATCTAGCTTAGACAATTTCTATTTCTCTGTCAAGAATTACTAAATCAATCAAATACACACACACACATATACATAGCACAAAATTCTATGATTAAAAACATATAACTACTGAAAATTAAATTCATACATGCATAGATGATACAACACAAAGTTTCCTCTATTAGTCTGAACGATAATTTTTTAGGGTGTTACAACTCTAACTTATTTTAATTATTCTACATCATATAATTAGACACTTTAATTAGTCACCAACTAATTAAGCTAAAATTCTATATTTATACTATTTATATAGTAACTTACGAAAATGTCCTCCACTTTAAACTCTTATGACTTAATTACCCCTTTTCTAATTCCATGGAATCTAAATCACCATTAATCAACCTTAATTATCCCCACTTAATTTCTAACTTTACTTACGTTAATTACTAATTTTCTTTCAAACTTCTAATTTCTAATTCTGGACCAAAATCCATTAACATCTAGGTCATTAATAAGTTGACCATTATTTGACTAAAAACTTTTCTCTAAATTATCCTTATTCTTTCTAGACTTTAACTTAAAAGCTTAAGAGTTTAACCATGCCTAGGTATCTTATGGTAACATCTCATTTTTTTACTCAGGTGAAAGACAAAACAATAACATTGTCTACCACACACATGGAAAATTGGGACATTACACTTCCCTCCTTAATACCTTCTTCAGCAAAGGATAACATCATAATTATTTCTTAACTGCTCCATCCCAAATACTCTCTTCGATCAAGAATGAGCTCATCAAATTATGAATTAATAGTTTTGGATAAAATTTGAATTTATTAATGAAGGCGAATAAACCTTATGCAAAAAATATCCTCTTCAGTAAAAAATTCATTACCAGCAACCACGAGAAGATGGTAGTCAATCTACAAGGTAAAGTTTTAACAAAGGAGACCTAGATTACATTTCATTCTAAGAAAACGCTGAAGTCGATCCATTACAAAAAAACAATGCTATTGGCCAAAAATCACAAATATTAAAGTAGTTGATCTTGAAATTCTTGTATGAAGAAGAAAATGTGCGAAAGAGGGGGCGAGATGGAATCCGAAATAGGCATGGGGTGGCCTTGACATAGGTACAAACACATTGCCTGTAATGCTTGCAAGGCAGCCCACCCATTTGAATGCAACTATGATGGAGCCACATTTAAAATGTGGAGGAAACCCATGGTAAAATCATCAAAGGGGACCCTCACATGTAGATCTCAAAACAAGCATTCGTACAAAAAAACTCCTTATTCATGAATACAAACTCAGGTGCAGGGTGGCATTGATAAAGTGATTTTAGTTAAATTTTTGTCTATCATTCTTAGCTTGTTTGACCTCTTTTAGACTTTTATTTTTCCATTCTAATCCAGTTTTTGGCCTAGGCAAATAAGTGGGCTTAATTGCTAATTGTAGCGTATTTTCGGATTTTTGCTCACTTAATGTATCTGACTTGTGCAGGGCCTATAGAATGCTACCGATCTCCGAATTCAGTGTTCTAGGAGTCCTTGGAAAGATAATGAAGAGATCTACAAGTTTTCTAGAAATAGCCTGAGGCCAATTTTGTTATTTTGAGGGTCATTTTGAGCTTCGAAGTTAGCACCTCTGCACTTGTAATTTTGGGCTGCGAATTTGATTTTCATGGTTGTAAATAGTAAATAATTAGATTGTTAGGTTTGTTTATGGCCCATTCTATTTTCAGAATTTAGTCACTAATATATTAGTGACTTTAATGAAACTTGGAGAATACTTTACAATTCAATAAACAAGTTTTATATTTCTTTTCTTTAGTTTTTAGAATAAAAAGCTTGTTCTTCATTTTCTCTTATTTGTTCTTCATTGTTCTTCATCTTCTTCATTTCCATTTTCCTATTCTTCCATTTTTCTACACTCACTTCATGGGGATTTCCTTGGTGATCATCATGGAAGGCTAAATCATTAATCAATCTAAGGATCTAACTCAAGCAAAATAAGAATTGGAGTTCCGGTTTGGTATTTTGAATTCTACTTGAATATTCACCTTCTTCAATTTCTATTATGTTTTCATGATTATGAATGCATTTAGGATTGAAAGTGAGTTAGGATTATGGATTCATGTCCTAATTTCAAATGTTAATCATAAGATTAATTGAATGATAGTTCAGTTAGGGTTGTGGTTTCAATTAATTTAGGAGTGGGATCGATTGAACTGCTTCTATTGAGATTGAATGAATGTTCATAATAGAGTCAATTTATGGGAATGATGATGATTCAAATAGCTTGGGTTAGTGAATTGGATTGATGCTTTTTAATCTGTTTTACTTTACTCCTTGATAATCTTGTTAATTTCTGCATTGTTCTTTAATTTTAATTTGTGTTCTTGCATGTTTTACTTTACGCATACCAACTGTTTGACAAACCCCCCCTTATTATTACTAATGATTTGAAGCTAGAACCATATTGATCGTGTCTCTGAGTCGACCTAGGTTAGCTCTGTGCTGCAGAATTAGTTTAGTAAAATTGTTTTTGATGCGTCTCGACAAACCATCCAAAGAGTAATTGGACAATGTTCATCTTCTAGAAAAGTACTAATAGGAAGCCAGCTGAGAAGATTTATGATGTCTGATATATCATTATAGCCAGAAAAAAAAGTTTCGACTGCCCTGTCTACCCATTTGTAGCACGAAAAGGTAATAGGGTCACACCTTCTCCATCAACACGTGCTAGCATTTTTGCAGCACCACCTCAACAGAAGGGTCAAGGGAACCCACCTCTGCCTCTTCAGCTTCTTTGGAAAGAGGCCTCAGAATCTCGTCTGCAGCAATAATACCTATTTCTGGAATCCCTCCTATATTAATAGCCACCCTCTTCAAAAGTTGATTCAAGAATGCCAAGAAGTTGCTAGACTCCCCACTGTCGTTAATAGGCGGATCCTTACCTGAAGTAGAAGCTGAAGAAACCATGACTAAGACAGACATGTTTGAAGACACATCCAACACCTCCTCATTGAACCCCTGAACCTCAGAGCTAAGCCCTTCGATCTCCCTCAACGAAACCTCTATTGAAACCATTATTACTAAAATTACAAGCGTAACTGTGAAAAGAAAGAGTAGAAAACACTATTCAGTTGAGAGAAGAAAAATTAAAAACTATGTTAGGTTGATAACGTTTCAAAACCTTTTTTATGGGGGATGTGCCACTAATGGGTCCTAGCCCAACCTAAATCTCCATCGTCAGATCACATGAAATCAATGACAAAAACAAAGGGTGTTTCGATTACGAATGCTGGCAGTTGAAGATACGTGGTATCAGACTCTGTTCAGATAGTTACTCCACCAACACCTAGGGAAGCACAACCGCCATCAAGCACCAATGGATAGAAAACTGAATACCCGTCAAACTACCTCGAACATTCCAAGTACAAATACTCACATTACAAACCCTTATTGATCCTTACAGACCAAAAAGGACTTGGGGTTGTATGCCGAATAGGTATTCAATTAAGACAACTGAGTACCTATCTGAATCCATATAGAGACAAAACAAAACTACGCTTATAGGTAATCACGAGATTAGGTCATCTGATCCTACTTAGAAGAAGGAATGCCTAATAGGTAATCACAAGACTAGGTCATCTGAAGGGTAGAATTTCCAGGTAAAAACTATTGTTGATTGAATACGCATTTGTTATCCCTATTTATTGCTCAAGGCCGAACCCCTTACTTAAGCGTTGCAATGCCTTTTGTAGGTAACAACCCCCTTTTTCGGATAACACCATTTGAATTAAGTAGAGAAGGAAGAGAAAGAGTACATACCCTTCGACAGAAGAAATAGAGTCTGGCCATTTCGACAAGAACACTTAGTTTTTCTCTTCTTCGATTGATACTTCTTCCTTCTTTTTTATGTTTTCTTTGGGATTGCTCATGACTATGTGTGAGTAGTCCTCTTTGTTCTAGGAATAAGACATAGCCCTAGACAATTGTTTTGTGTTAATTTAATTTCTTTGAGGTTTTCTTTAATTTTGTCTTTTAATTCTTCTCTTATTGCAATTTATACATGTTAGACACCTGATCAACGTTTTGCATGATTTTTTAGGCTTAGGGGTGAATTGAAAGGTGAACCAATGTGTTAGATCCATAGGAGGAGAACTTAGGTTTTAATTCACAACAGTAAAATTAATCCTAAGTGGATAACAAATTAGTAAAGAACATAAAAAATTTAATTAAACATAACACCATGATAGTAGGACTTAATTCAATTAAGCACATATTCGTTTCTTGAAAGAGAAAGAAGATCACATTAGATTAATTTGTTATTAGAAGAGAATTTGAAAGAGCCTTGACTTGATATATGAACTGAACAAGAGTCTTGATATGAAACTTCGATCCTAGAATTTCTCAATTCTGAATCTTATCCAAAATATATTTTTTCTCTTTTCTCTTTATCTTATATCTAACTCTTTATCCTTTTAAATTAAATATTCTACAAATCAAATCTTAATCATTTCTCTATTATTTAGTTTTTTTTAATTGTGATAATTTCTAAGTCCAACAATGTTACTCCTACGAATTTGATATTATTACATGATGACTAATGTATATATAATAACCAAGGCTAAAAAAAATTGTGGTGGCCTCTGGAATCTAGCGCGAATAGCGTCAGATGCGGCACCAGTAGCGCCAGAGTGGCACCAGAAGTGCCAGATTCGGCGCCATTAGCGCCAGAGTGCACCAGAATACCATTTTTCTCTGGATTCTGGCGTGGTTAGCGCCAGAGTGGCGCGATTAGCACCATGAACATGTCCAGACCTCTGGATTTTGGCGCCAATAGCGCCATAATAGCGCCGTTAGTGTGGGACGCAGGTTGGGTGTAATGCCCGGCCACTTGCAGGATCAACGACTGTCCCTACATACCAACACAAGACTTTTCAGTGTGCTTTGTCCTCACTCACACACTTCCTGAGAAACTTCCCAGGAGGTCACCCATCCCAAGATTGCTCCAAGTCAAGCACGCTTAACTGTGGAGTTCTTATGTTATGGGCTACCGAAAAGTAGATGCACCTTGTTGGTATAGGTAGTACCTGTTAAATCCTTTAAGTTATCCTCAACTGTACAGTCCCATACCTGCACAGCCTCTGGATCCCTCTCGTTCGGGTGTGTATTCGATTCATTCATGTACCCCTCCCGCTGGAAGCCTGCCAGGAGCCGCTCCTTGTCCGTGCCTCACTGCACCGGCGATCACTCCCCGCCCTCGTCAGCGCCCGGGATGTTACATTGGGTCACTTAAAAGACCTTTTCTCTCTCATTTATTGGCCAAAAACGAGATCATCTTCTTCCTTTCTCATTTCCTCCATGGCCAAGCTTGGAGAGCTTCAAATCTACTCAACCATTGACCAAAACACTTCACTTCCAACATGAAATTTGAAGGGAACTACTCAATGAGCTAGATTCCAACATCAGTTTTCCTTAAAAACCATCAAACAGAGAGATTGCGTTCTCTAAGGAACTTCCTAAATTTTGATTTCTGAGGGGAAATGAGGCGTTTTAAGGACGTGCAAGCTTGGAGAAGTTGTCCTCTAACCTTCCTTGTCATTTTAGAGGTAAGAAACACAAATTCTACCGATTATTTAAGAATTTGTTCTTGAGATGAATAGTGACCCATTTGAGTTAGAGCTGAAATTAAGCTTGGGTCCTTTGGAAAAGTATACTTAGGAGGTTGTTGTGATGAAGGTTTAGCCTTGAAATATAATTTTTATGGACTTTGGAATTTTGGCTCTGAAGAATGTATGGGTAGGAAGAATGTTGGTTAGATTGATGATATTATGATATGTATGAGCCTAGGTGCTTTTACAATATATGCTCAGGAGGCTATATAAACGGTGAAAATGTGTTGAAGTAACCGTTTTAGCCATATTGATAATCATTGAGATGTTGCATGGATATAGTATTGAACTCTCTGAATTGGTTGATGCAGAGTCTTAGGGAGACTTTAGAGCCTTGGTTAGGCCGAGATAGATCCTGTTGGGGGTTTGTAAGTCACCTATTAGGTGGCAAGTTCTTATAACTTGAAATAGAGGAAAAAAAAGGTTAAATGGAAAAAAATAGCGTTTCTTTTCATTCTAACGGTTGAGAACTGTTATTGATTGTTTGTATGCCTTTATGTAGGGCGCGATACAGAGGTTATTGGTGGTTGTGACCACGGGGCCGGGAGAACCAGTGTAGCACTTAGAACAGGTAAGTTCTTTGTTTTTGGGAGTGTTTCCCATTGCCTGAGTTCCACAATACTCCGAAAGAGTGATGGTTGCATACATGATTCATATGCATTGAATTGGATGTTACAGTTTTCCTCATGATAATATGTATACTTGTTTTTGTGCTTGTGTATGGTTGCTTTTCGGATAGATCTTCTAGCCAGTTAGATAGATATGGACCTCCTTAGGAGTAGAGCGCAACTGCTAGTCGGTTTGCTCACGTAAAGGGTGTATGATCCCCAAATACCAGAGATAGGTGGTCCTGCCGCGATTGAAGCCTATTCTTGGAGGTACCATATACGTGCATCCATGTGTAAAGGGTTAGCTCTTGATGGGATGACACAAATGTGAGTTCCGACCTCACACTAGGGACTGAGAGTCCCGATGCTGATGATGATGCATCTTTGGCGGGCGTAGTACCACATAAACACATTAGAGCTAGAGAATGTCTATGTTGTTGTGAGGGCTAGGAGGCCTGGTGTTGTGATGCCTTTGATGTTATGCTATCATGGAAGTGAGCCAGGGGGAGGAGAAGCCTCTAAGAACCCTGAACTTACTGAGATTGTATCTCACCCCATGTGTGGGGATTATATTTTGCAGGTTATGCAGGTGATGCATCTGGCAGAGATGATGGGTTCCAGGGTGGGAGGCCCCAATAGGATAGTCACTGTATAGCTGTTTGGACAATATCTTGGGAGCATTGTGGTTCATTATTTTATGTTTATGATGTTATTTTGTACCCCTGCGAAGGAAGATGCGTGTATATATATATTTTGGATCCTGTATGGATTGTGATGTATAGACGTTGTATATTTTGTACCCTATTGTGAGGATATGATCTGAGAGATCATGGCACAGTATGTCTATTCTTTTGTTTAGCCATAGTCATTATTTTGATGATGTATATATATATATATATATGTGTGACTTCTGATTCTCTTGATTTATCTGTATGAACATTATTGTCTGTACCTATCGTTCTTTATGTTATCTGGATTGTAGAGGCTTATTGTGGTGTTTTGACATTTGTATATGTATTTGTGGATACTACCATACTTCATGAATCAGAGATATGGTTTTGAAAGGAAATGACGATGACGTCATGTTTTGAAAATGCTTCCATTGGTTTTGATTATTGATTTTAACTTAATTAATGCACTAATCTGATTAAGTAATTATTAATACACTGGATACATAGGGGTGTTACAGTATACTTGCGATTTTCTCACGTCATACATCCCATAGAAAAGAGAGAAAAAAATACCAAAACAAATTATTCACAATCAGATAATTCACTTTGTAAAAACAACCATTAATACCGATGAAGTCGCCAACAAATCCACTAAATAACGCAATCTTCTTTGAATTACTGCTAGTGGATCATATGATTAATATAAAAGCACAATAAAAATATCTAGACTCAACCAAATCAGTATATAAAACATGTGCAAAGGGAAAATTTTGAAACCGTGTTGCATAAAATATAAACTTATCTTTCTGTACCACACTTTTAATCACATATCCTATAGGCTACTCAACACATACTTCTTCTATAGTAAATAGTTTTTATTTGGTGACCATAGGCATACCTGGGGTCTGATACAGTTCTCGATTTCTTGTCCTCCATGTTCCATGTGGCTTTGTTCCAAAGCTTTCAAGCACCATAAGTGAGGTATATATATATATATAACCATAAACAGCTTCGATGACTAGCAAATAGTTGATCAAATTCAGAGTTTACAATATAACAAGAATTCTTTTATATGGACATGAATATAGCCCATGCTGTACATTTGCTTTAACTTAATTTAACGCTAAATAAGAGATCATCTTATAAAACAATTGTTTAATTAATCCAATATATATATATATATATATATATATATATATATATATATATATATTAAAAATTAGGATAAAATACATTTTCAATAAAACTTGGTTTTATTAGTTACTCGAACTTTAAGTTTAATCAATTTAATTCCTAAACTTTATCACAAAAGCATAACGATTTTCATCCCTTCTCACGGTGAAAATCATGATAAATTAAAAACAAAAATCATTACTTTTCTAAAGTTTAAGGACCAAAGTAATCAAAGTTAAAATATGAAAGTTAATACCAATTTTTCCAAAAATATAAAAAATAAAAATATATTTTACCCTAAAAAGTAAAATGTATCACTTGATTTCTTATAATCGAATCTAATGTGGCAAGAAAAAGAAAATAACAAACAAAATTAAGGTCTCTATGTCGTCAGTCATCATACCAAACTATCCCCATCTCCTCATGTTTCCATCCTTTAATATTAGTATTAGCATTAGTATGTAATGACCCTTAATGTGCTCCAACAGATAAGAAGGACAAAAGCCACAATCATACTAATATTATTAAAATGAGCTAGGAAAATAATTGGAATCATATTTTAATGTCAGAAAGAGGGACTTTGCACAAGGCACATACAACCAACGGCTTATCTCTCTCCTTGTCTGTTTTGTTTTTGGAAGAACCAATGTTTCCATTAATTAATAATTAATATATATACTAATATACTTCTTGAACAAAGAGTCTCTCTTTTTTCCAATTTTGTTACTTCACATAATGGCATGGACAGAAAATTGCCGTTCTGACTATTGATTTGCATATGAATCTTCTGGGGAGTGAATGTTCACTACTCCTTTATCCCTAACACGAGGATGTGATGACAAAGTCTCTGCAATTTGATCAAATTGATGTCCAAAGAAGAGAGCCATACTCCAAACAGTAGCACCTTCGACTTGAACAAAATTGGAAAGTATATGTTAAATTATTGCCCCATCACAGTTTCAACACCTTGTTGATTTGTGCAATGTATTGAGGTGCACATGCGACAAGTCGAATGTTTTAGAATTTCTAAAAAGGAATGAAAAGAAAATTAATCTACACTTTTTTTTTCTTTCAGAATTCACTCATCAAAGATATATTCTTGTATAAATACAATTAAGCTTTGAATTTAATTCATTGAGAGTGTAAAAATGTTCATACTAGTATTATCTAATTCTGAATTGTTATATATGGTTTTCTGTCAAAAACAAAATAGTTATATACGGTAAAATTATTGATTTCTATAATAATTATTTAAAATTTATATTTAGGTATTTTTATATACAGATAGACTTGTAGCTTGTCTTTATCTTTCTATATGATGAGATGTGATTTTATGAGATCCTTGTATTGAGTTAAAGTATTCAAATTATTTTTAATAAATTTTTCCTTATAACAAAATTGTACTGATGGACTATTAAAATGAAACTTATTAAACTTATGATATGGTTAAATGGATGAAGCTCAATATTAATGTGGGTCTCACCTCGTTGATTGTGTGTATTTATTATTTATTTTATAATTATCATTTGCTATAAATTTTATTACGCTGAATTGTAAGGGATGCTCCCTACTCATATACATTTAAGCAAATACAATCAAGTCATTAAAAACAAAACAAATAGCAGTCTACAACGTCTAAGAGGCAGGTACATCAATATGAAAGAAATGCGTATACGCAAGGAAATTCTTCCTGAAAATGCATGTGTTGAACAGACGTAACCATGTGCATTTTGAATTTATATTAGTTTCATATTTAGAAAGTAATTCTGATTCTAAAATTAATTTTAATTTAAAACAACATTAACCATATATTTAGATGTGTGTTTAATCAATGATGCATATGTGATATTTTTAATTTGGTTGCTGTAAAATTAATTTTGTATGGTATAAAATAATGATGGTTAAGATTAGATAGTATAAAATTGTGAAAAAATAATTTTGTTTGTTTTTATTATGTGATTAAACCATGTAAACTTATATATAACTAGTTGTTTATTTGTTGTTATTATGAAAACGGTTCAAAATATTATTATTTAAAATAAAAATTAGTTCCAATTTTATCTGTAAAAATAATAATATTTTAAAAAACAATTTATTAGAAATTAGACCTTTAAAAAATTATAAAGGAAGAAAAAAAATCACTTAATTTCCTTTTAATTAATAGACTTCCGGATCCTTCCATGTAATCACCCAAAAGACTACTGGCCTGTCATAGGAAAGTGAATAACCTGAACCATATAATTATGGTCCAATGATGATTTATTTATATTTTGGTCCAATCTATTATTCAACAGGTATGTTGATAATTATTTTTGTGACATTTTTATTTTTTTGTGTCACATAGACTCTTTCATTAATGGTAATAGATGAAAGTAAATGAATAAATGAATTTATCACACTTTTTTCATTTTCGAAAACTAAAATTTAAATTTTCATTTTTCAGAGACGAATTTGTCAATACTTTATACATTCAGGAACAAAAATAATTATTTATTCTATTTTATATTAACTTTTACAACTGTTAAAGAAGTATATTTAACTTTTTTATGTTATATAATTTGACATTTTATAAAAGATTTAAAGATATATTTTACTCTTATAGTTTTCCTCAATTTTAATAATAGGAAATAAATTCTGTAAAATGTGTGAAAAAGACTGTTTAAAAATATTAAAAAAATACCTCTTACTTCTTTTCTTTTATACACTACCTGAATTTATATATAAACAAAAATAATTAAATTTATACTAATTAAGAAAGTTAATTTATATCATTTAATTTTACTAATCTCGAGTAAAAAATAAAAAGAATTTCTAAAATAGCCTTGAATAAAAAAGAATCTTTGAAAATAGAATTAAAATTAAATAAAAGATATTTTAAGAATAATAATATTAAATAGGATAAAATTAATTAAATTAATTTATATTTAAGTCTAATATAAAAGACAACTTTTTTACTTATATATAAATGATAAGAAAGTATTGTTTTATAAGCATTTTTTATTCTTAAAAGCAGAGAGAAAAGTGATATTTAAACATTTTTTTCTCTTTTTTATTACAATAAAGAAAAAAGTTATAAGAGTAACTAATAGAAAGTTGGGCGTAAAATAATCTTTTCTCCTTAAAATATAGCCCTGTCTGCTATGTGCATTTAACAAGCAAAGTGCATATGCAAAGTTTTCATTCACAACAAAACCCTAAGAAAATGATCAGTATAGTATGCCTTAAAAATTAAATAAGGTGAAACTTTAATTTGGTAGGTAAATAAGTTTTATGTGAAAAAAACTGTATGAGAAACTCATCATTCATGAATCTTTTATATATTCCATATTTTAAGGTGTATCAAACAAAACCAAACAGTGATTCACTTTCTTCCTAGCTGCAGAAAAAAAAAAAAAAAAAAACAGTTAAGAGTACTGAAAGAAAAGGTTATGATTAAGAAGCAAATCCAATTGGGCGTGAGGTGGAAGCTTGCAAAACCATAATTTCCCTCCCCCAGAAACATCAAACACGAACTTCTTCACATCATGCAAGTCTAATCAATGATCCCATCATGTATTTAATAGCCAGGAAGTGAGTGGGTAGTAAAATAATAATGTAAGAGAACCCAAATAAGAAAAGAGAACTTTTATTTTATGCAACAATTTTTATAATTAAGTGAAAAATAAGTTGAGAAACGAAAAAAAAAATTATAGTGGAGCCAGATAAAAATATATATTATATGTCATTTATATGATTTTAACTGACTAAAATATCTCAATACGACTTCAACCAACAAAATATGAAGGATTAAAAAAAACTAGAAATCATAAATTAAATTAAAATGTATGACAGTTAAAACTACTCAGAAGTTAATCCATTAAAAATACGCCCATCATCACCTTCTTTTTCCAAACACATAAAGCAAAACGAAAAAAAATACAGAAATCAAAGTTCTTACCCCATATACATATACACTGAGGTAAGTAAAACATGCTTCCCTTCCTCATCTAGTTCTTCACTTTCTAAAATCTGTGTAATATTCTTTTCCCCAATTCCTAACCTTTCAAACTAGAAAGACAACACCAACAGAATTCCATTAGATCTCGAACCAGCCACACACATGATGATTACATGAAGTCTCTCTCTATATATATCACCCAAGGTTTTAAATTACAATATCTCCAATATCAATTGTGAGTGCAACAATAAAGTTATGATCACAAAATTCTTCATAACTGCAATTTAAGACCCTGGTTTCAATTCAATAAGGTGGTCTTCCATGGCCATGAGCCCAAGCAAAAGGTTCATGCCCCACTTGGCCTCCATTAGGGAGAAGATTTGGTGGGAGATTATACAAAGCCAAAGAAGAAGGATCAGGAATCCCACCACTTGGCAAGTGACCCCCACCACTATTATGACCATTACCAACACTGTTACCCATTCCATGAGGAGACCCTCCCAGGGTATTCCCTCCTTGTACGCTACCACCACCGTCATCTTCCTCCTCCTCAAGTGGCAACTTCTCATAGGTAGCATTAGCAAAAGTGGCAGCAATCACCATCACTGGTCCAGCTGCCACAAGGGAGCCCACAACGCTACCTCCCACTACCTGGCCCTGTCCGCCAGCAAGATAGACAGTAAGTCCTGTAGCTCCTGGTGGAGCAGGACCAGGTAAAAACGCCCCAGTTAGGGACAGAATCTCAAACCTTCCATGAAGTGCCACGACCGCTCCTGGCGCCGAAGGTTGCCGGAGAGTAACGTTGGCCACGGAACCGCTCCCACTGAGAATACATACACCACGCTGGCGCCTCCGTGCGAACTGGGCCACGCTTTCCGCAACGTCGGCACCGCCAGCAACCTCGATGACATGGCTTCTGAGGGAGTTTGGGCTGTCCCTGGTGATAAAGATTGGGGGTTTGGGCTTGTTTTTGGAACCAGGGGGTCTCCCTCTTGGCCTGCGTGTTCCAACCTCAACTGCACCCTCTTTGGGTTCATCACCGTTGTCTCTTTCATCTTCTTCGTCTTCCTCTTGTCTTTCTCTAACAAGGCTTCTTTCGTCGATGGAAAGGTCCATGTGGCGTTTGTTTAAGGTGGAAGAAGGTGAATTGGTTGCTGGGTCTACCCCTATACCCAACCCCACCTGATGACCGTTCCACCAAGGATTAGCCAGAATTGCTGTTGAGTGTTGAGAGTGTTTTCTTTGAAGAAAAGAATAAAAACTTACAAGAGAAGATTTGGGTGAGTTCGGAGGTTTTCCCTGCTTTAGACTGAGTCGAACTGGGACGGTATTTTCTTACCCTAGAATTTTTTGTAATCATAAAGAAAAAAGATGCATCATGACTCACTAAGACAATTTAAAGCTAGCTCGATTAATTTGCCTGTGCTAGGTGCTAGAACGCAATTTGCCAACTTGCTAGCTAACGGTTATGTTCGTAATAAGAGATTGATTTGGCTTTTGTTCTCGGGATTCAAGGCACAAGAAAAGTCAAACCTTTCACAGGTTGGTGTTAAGAAGAAATTAACCCAGAGGGGTAGCTCTTGTATCCATGACCTAACATAATATGAACACATGGATGGTGTTTTCCATTCTCTAATGGATGGAAGGGAAAGGGTAGAGAGAGAAAGAGAGTGAGAAGGAAAAGGAAAAGAAAGAGAGATGATGTGGTATGGTGTTTACAAGAAGAGGAGAGGAATTAGACTCAATGACTCAAGGGAATCAAGTAAAGGGTGTAATGGAAGAGAGATTAATTAATTAATTATATTAAAAGAGATGTGTTTTCATCATATGATGTTTTGTTTGTAGATCAGACGATCAAGAAGTGATCTCGTTGGACGAAACATGGAATGGATGAAAAAGTCTTCACAGAATCAAGCACAATGATAAATATTAGAGATCTTAAAAAAAAGAGTAAACAAAAGCAAAGCACTTGAAGATAGGTAATAATTATATCATAAGTAGAAATACATATATAGAAGAACATCACAACCGAAACTGTTTTAAGAGAACTGCGGGAAAATGTATCAGTTGTTTTCTAGGGGTGAGCCATGTTGTGATTTGGGGAGCTAAAATAATATTTTTTCTCTCCTTATATTCACTCTAGCTAACACTGTTTATTTAATTTTATTTTCTTTCTTTCTTGTGGCTGGTATTACATATGTAACGGCACACAATGCCAACAACTACCTCTGCTTTTGGAGTCTCGGAAATTAGGGTTTTTGTGGGGTCTCGTGCAAGTGGCCAGGTGGGGAGCGCGTCGTTTTCTTGGGCCTCAATATATTTACACATCAACGTTCCATTTGAGTAGAATTTCTTATCAACTCAAACTAAATTATACAAAAGACATTTGTTAGGTTATATTTTAAAGTACAGAGGTGAATATCTTGAAAATTGTAGGGACATTCCTTATTTGTTCGTCAAGATATGATAGAAATAATAGTGATAAGATAAGAGTGCAAGATAATAGTAAGAAAGAATCAGTCAAATAATCAATATAATGTCTTGAGGTTGACAAATAATTACGTTTGTTAAGTATGTGATCAGAAATTTAATTTTTAAGTTTGTGTATATAAAAAAATAAAACATCTGTTAAATGATATTAATTTCTTAAATATATTTTATGATCTATGAGATATTAGTCTCTAGATCTCGAGGAAAAATCCTTGAGTTAAAAAAAATCAATCTAATAATCTTTTAATATATATATATATATGTATGTATATATATATATATATATATAAACAATTTTTAAAATTAGGTCATATAGAAGAAACTGATGACTATGTTGCTTTAATTTAGAGCTAGTCTAGAAAATTTGCTAGTTTATCATTGAATCTCTCGGTCATTTTTTTGGGGGAGGGGGAGAGAGATATATATTTATAAGGGGATTGGAAAATGTGCTTCTGCTTCTTCTACATAGATTTGGAGAAGCTTCAACAATGGCAATAAGTTTGAACCAGTGCTGGTGGATGGGTGATGCTGGAGGGCAAGATAATGCGGAGTTTCAAGCAGGCAGTGGTGGGATATGGTGAAAAGGTCAAATGGGGTGATGGATAAATACTTATTTTAATAAAATAAGTAGTTTTATGTTTATTTTAGTGAATTTGTCTAAATTATTTCTGCTTATAAAAAAAATAATTTCTGTTTATTTTAATAAGAAAATTTTATTAGCTTCTTAAAAATACATTTATATAAAAAAATTATTTTAATTTTTTAAAGTTTAAACAAACTCATTATAAGGATACATAGAGAAAATTAGGAAGAAGAAATTGAAAGCTGATAATAAGTAATTGGGTGTTTGGTAAAATGGGATATATAGAAAACTAGTTTAGGTATAAAAATGACATAAAAGAAAAATTTTGAATAAGATAGTGAGAATAAATTATAACGTAATTAGGATATTCTAATTAATTTGGTGTATGATACTGAAGTGAGGCTAGAACCTATAATCTCATAGAAATTATGCAAATCTTTTTGTCAGAGGACCGACTCCAATGACTTGGAGGCTCAAGCCTCAAACAATATATGAAATAGCTTTTTAAAAAAATATGCTAAAAGCTACGAAGTTCTAAATAAGCTAGACATTGACTTAAAAAGCTTGTCAAATACATTAGTGAAAAAAGGATAATAACACTGATGATGATAATAACAATTATAAAAAGAAATAGATTGTGGCAACTTTTCTTTTTTATTTAAACTTTATAATAATATTATTTACAATTCATTTGATCTCTTTTCATTTGTAAGTGTAAAAAAAATGAATCAAGCCATGATAAATTTATGTCAGATTTATTTAATTTTTTTAATTAGAAGTGTGGTAGGATGTCATGTGGGTTTTGATTAGTATTGTATCGCTTCAAAACAATTAAACTATATTAATTTTGTAGCACAAGATTAACTTAGGTCGACTCAAAGACACTATCAATACGGTTCCAACTTCAATGCACTAATAAATAATAGGAGATTTTTGTCAAACAGTTTGCATGCGATAAGTAAAAATTACAGAAAACGTATACACTAATGCGAATTGATAAGATGTAATGTAAAACAGATTAAAGAGCATTAATCCAATTCACCAAACCAAACAATGGTAATTATCATAGTTCTCAGATAATGATTTTGTTATGAAAGTTCATTCAATTTCATTAGAAACAGCTCAAATTAACTCATAAATTAATTGAAATCATAAATCTAATTGAAATATCATCCAACTAATATATGATTAAAATTCGAAATTAGGAAATGAATCCATAACTTAATCCGTTTTCAATCCTAAACACATTCATAATCATGAAAATTGAATAGAGGATTGAAGAAGAAAGTGAACATTCATACAAAATTTGAAATACCAAACCAGAACTCAAATTCCCCTTTGTCTGAACTGGATCCTTGGATTGATTGATTATTTAGCCTCCTATGATCATCATCAATGCAAACTCATGAAATTGGTGCACAAAAATGGAAGAACAGGAAACAAAAATGAAGAACAGTTGAGAGAAAATAAGAGAAAAGATTTTGATTCTGAAAACTTACAAAAGAAAATGTAAAATTCTGTTTTTGCTAAAATGTAGTGTAATATTCACTCACTAATTTCACTAGCATATAGTGACTAAGTCAAAAGAAAAAAATGGACCATAAATAGACTCATCTACTCTAATTAATTATGTTATTTATACCAATAAAAATCCAACTCGCAACCCAAAATTTAAGTACAGTGATTCTGACTTCAAAGCCTAAAATGACCCTCCAAATGATAGAATTGGCCTCGGCTTATTTCTGATAAACTTGTAGATCTTTTCATTATCTTTTCAAGGATTACTCATATGCTCCATTCGGAGTTCTGTAGAGCTTTGTAGGTCTTGTATAAGGAAGATAGGTCAAGTGAGCAAAAAAATCCGAAAATAAGCAACAATTAGCAATTAAACTCACTTGCTTGCCTAACACAAAAACTGAATTAGAATGAGAAAATAAAAGTTTAAGAGAAGTCAAATAAATTAAGAAGAATAAAAAAAATATTTAACTAAAAACGACCAATCAGTGTTCCCCAACATTATGGTAGGATATTCCTACCTATGAACATTTTGCATGAGAGGGTGAAGGACATGTACTACATGGAGAAGAACCCATGTTGGAGAACCTCCAAGCATTTTTTATTTTTTATTTTTTGGTTTTTTATAATGGTGACAATAAGATTTAAATTTAAGATCGTGCAAACTATATTTAATCCTTTATTATTAGACTAATCTTAATGAGTTAATTTCCAAGGAATTCAGCTAGCACTATAATCAGAAGATCTAATTACTTAATTAATCTCTATAGTTAAACAAATTTTATGTTTTAATCTTTATACATAAAAATTATCCATTTTGATTTATATACATATTTTTAATTTTTTTAGTTCATGTACATACAATTTTTATCCATTTTAATCCCTATCATTTATATTCATATGAACTAAAATAAATTAAAAATAATATGTACTTATAAAGACTAAAAGAAATGATTTTTTAGTATAAAGACTAAAAGTTAAATTTTTTTACAACTACACGAAGTAATGATGAGTAATTAAACCAAATAAGAATATACAAGACTATTTTATTTTTAACAAAGTCGTAGTAACTAGGAACTTCATTTTTAACAAAGACGATTTTATTCAGATTTTGGACGCATTAATAAGGTTAAATCTTGATTTTATGGTGGATTGAAAGGGACATCGAGTTCTAATAAAAAACAGTACCTTGAGTTTTGTGTGGGTTGTTTTCTAAGACTATTTCAACACGCGCAAGAAAAAAGTTCTGCACGCTAGCTCTTATTATTTTAGAATGTTAGATATAGTCATATAGACATTATAAAATGAGAAATTATGTTTGTACAACTAATGAACATATTCTTGTAATCAGATAGATGTACAAAAGAAAGAAAAAATAAGGGCCACATACTCAAATTCCTAAGTGAATTTGTTAGCAGCGAACAGTTGGGTATTTGAACGATAAAAAATTAAATTTTTATTTTTTTAATGAACAAAAATACAATAAATTTATTCTACTGTTGACAGCTGTCTTTTACGTGGTAGTTGACAGCTATCATGTGTTATCCATGTAATTATCATAAATTAAAAGGTTAACGTTTTAATTTAATCGTTGAACTGAATTATTTGCTGTCTTTTTAGTATTTAAACTTAAGTATTTATTGATATTTTGATATCTAAACTTAACATGGATTTAAAAATATTCAATAGAAAAAAGTTATATTCTCATAAACTTCATGTATTTATATATCTATATCTATTTGGTGATATTTTGGTCCCTAAATTTAACACGTACTATCATTTTGATTCCTAAACTTAAAACATACTATCATTTTGGTCCTAGAAATTTTACCCAATTAAGTTATTATCTTATATGCTATTAATATGTGTAGAATATTAGATTAATTAATTAATCTATTTTATAAAATAATGTTAATGAAGAAAAGATAATTAAAAAAACTTGACCATCACGAAAGGAAGAAAAATGAAATTGTTAAAATCATTTTTTTGTGTATCCTTTCGATGGGACAAGTGCAGTGCATCTTTCCCATATTTTTTTCCCAATCTTCATATTATTACTACAAAAAAATGATATTTTTGTGACGGCTAAAAAAGCGATTTATGACGGTCAGGATGGGCTGTCAGGAATAACAACATCAGAAAAAATTGTAGTGACTCTTAGTGAAAAGCTAATAAATCCGTCAAAAACATTGTGGCGGCTAAAAGCTGTCACAAAATTTAATTTCACTTTTTTTTTTTTACTTTTTTCACATTTTCTATTTCTGGTGGTTTAAAAACCGCCACAAAGTGGGTTTTTGCTTTTCTTTTTTTTGCCAAAAACAATTTTTTTTATAAAAAAAAATCTCATTAATATTTTTCTAGTTTTAATCATTTCCATTAGTTCTATAATTGTTTTCATTCCTATTTGATTAAGTATAAAAATTGAGATAATATATTAAATTTCTATCCTCTCAAATTTCAATACCATTGTAATTATTAATATTACAACATATGTCATTAAAAATATCAAACATAATGGCATGGACATAATTTTTATCCAGGTTTACGCTCAAATACGTTTTTTAATGAATATGAGAGGCAGCGGTACATATCAACTAAACTTAATTGCTGGATATTATCCCCAGTACTCGACCACATGCACTTTGAAGAATGTGTATCATCCAGAAAAATATTGTAATCCTTGAATGTATTTCACAACTTCAATAGGAATCTATGATGATTTTTGTCATTAATTTAATAAAATCCAACAAAATTTGATCACAATCTTCCAACTTATAGCCTTGTCTTTGTCAATATATTTATTTATGCAATTAAAAATATCATACATAATTTTAACATGCACAGAACAATTTGCACACAATCCTAACCTAATGCCAATGACCAAATAAACATTGGCTAAACAATCCTAGAATAACAGGACAAAAGTTTTGTATGAATGAAATGGAAATAAATGAGCATAGGTTACTCACCAAAGGAATTCTTTTGGCAGCTCTTGCAGCCAAGTAGTCACAAGGCTTGAAGAATTCCCCATACAACTCTGACCATTTCTCTAATCTTGAATATATGTACTTGGATCCAAGAGAACCAACCCAGAATATGATGCCTCCCCTAATGAAATCAATCCCAAAATTTAGAAAAAGTATAAAGTTTTGATAAGTGTGCCAAATAAATAATATGACAAACCTGTAAAAGGGAAAACCCATGCCCATGATAGCATAAATATCAAGATCTATTGCTTTGACTGCGATACCTTCATCAAGGACCCGACAAGCCTCATTGTCCACAGGAAAGAATATCATCTCTATAATATCCTTTTCTTGTAACTTGGCAAGCTGTCCAGGTTCAGATTCACAACATCAGATTAAAAATTGACTTCAAATTTTGTTTCATCACTAGTAAACAAATATGGTATGAAATAGGAAGAGTAAAAAAGACCTTTGGATCAACAGAGACACCAGAAATGCTCCTAGCCTTCTCAATATAGTTCTTTAATTCAGGCACTTCAAGAACTAATTGAAAATATCAAGAACTTATCCAATAATTAGTACCTGAAAGAAGCCTATCACCGAAAAGAGCTTGGTTTGAGTGAAGCAGCCCCAAATTGTTCACAATGTTTTTGTAATACATGTTGTCAAATGTGTTGGTAGTGACAGGATCCAAGGGAGCCAAATTGTTGTCAGAGTCAGCTTGATTTGGACACAATTTCACTAAATTTTGTAGAAGTGAAACATCAAGTGATGGATCAGATTTACCAAAGCCACCACAGAGCCACCAAAGTCGAAGAGCCTTGGCTTGAACATGAAGCATTGAGCAAAGCCAAGAGTGTGTGTGCACCTTCATCTGTTACATATTATATAGGCATGAATAATTTGAACTTAAAGTTGGCAGTAATGTTTTAAGACCCTTGGATATAAAGTTGGCAGTAATGTTTTCTATAGGTTCGAAGGGTGATGGCAAGTTATTTGCCTCACTCTCACTTGCTGTTGTACCTTCTCTACGACCCAGAGGCACATACCAAAATAGACCTTTACTCTGGAAATATTACGAAAGATTTTAATATGTTTGATGTATACATTCAATATAATTGAACTATGATCAAAATCAAATAACTAACTATTAAATATTTTTGTTTGTTTAATTACTCATGTGATCTCTATAATTATAAATTTTTACCTTTTGACCCTACAGTCTAAAGTCGTCTAACATTGTTTGAGGTAAACGTAGATTAAATGAGTTATGTCATGTTTGTTTCAAATGACATTAGATGGATAGGAATAAAAGGTAAAAAATTCCAATTATAAGACCAAAATAGAATGTTGTTTAAAACGATAAGGACTAAATCGAAAAATTATTGCAATTGCATTATTTTTAATATCATATATTAAATGCCATATTTCAAATAGTTAAAAATTGGTGTCGTACTAGATAAACAACTTCTCTTGCCGCTAGAGTAAGTATATCAACACAAGACACAGTGGAGGGACAAGCCTTCTCCAATGCAGCCTTGATTGTGTCAATGACCTGAAATACTCTAAGTGAATTTTTATTAGGCAGTGCGTTTTTCTCCCCCTTTAAAGTGCATGTATCATCAAGTAGCACAGAAGCATCACATCCCTTTGTAACAAAAAAATGAAAGAAGCAGCACATGTAAAAAAATCTATAACATTATTCCAACTAAAAGAATAACTAATTAAAATTGAGACATCTTAATTATTTACAATGACGAAACAATCATGAAATGAAGACTCAAGAGAGAAGCAACAATCCTTGCATCCTAGGCCATAGCTAACCACACGTTGTCTCGAACAATTCCGGTCAGGTTTGGACACGTTATGTCATAGAAATTATAATAAAGTTGACAATTCACTAAAGGACTAAGGAACACAAGCCAAAATATTGAAACATAAAGAAGCATATTATTAGATTTAAACTCCATAAGTAGAAACCAGAATATGACAACATGAGAAATTAGTTAACAACTCAATTAGAATTGCTTGTGGGAATATAAGTTGTAAACTTATACCATTTATAGGAAAATAAGCCATTATCCATGTCCCTATCACTCTAGTTTGGTACAAGTTCAAATTGTCTGCTCCTTTTTTTTTGGTGTAACAACTCTTAACAACTCTGCATTTCTTGGATGTTTTCCAAAGGAGACACAACATCATGTAGCCCAAAAAGAGCTGAACAAGTTAAGGGAACAAGTAAAGAATGCTGAAACTACAAAGGCTCAAGCTCTTGTGGAGCTTCAAAGGTCTAAAAGAACACTTGAGGATCTGAGTTCAAAACACTAAACTAGGATTTACTACATTAATTATGATCTCCGTGTCAAAACAGGAAAATGGGCCACAACAGTGAATTTAATTATGTCAAGTGGAACCACCTTGGTGGGCACTAAGCAACACTAACTGATTTCAGATAAATAACAGATCAGAAACTAAAATAAATAACAGATGTAAGACACTTTGTTCTCAGTAACTCAATTATATAATCTTGATAAAGAGAACAGTATATAATGACTATTTAATAGTCAATATTATAGAGATTCAGACCTGGTTGCAACTTTCACAATGGTGGCAAGGGCTTCCCAAAAGCGAACCTACCCAGCAAGAGCATCCTCATAATTCTGAAAAATCTGTTAACCATGCAACCAAGATAAGTGAATTCTAAGCATCAAATACAAAAATACAACAACTACAATTACGGTAGAGATATGGAACTCAATTTCAACAACAATTGAAGAATAAAGACATGCAAATGAAGAATACAAAAATGGACTAGGAAATAGATATAAAAAATGATGGCACGGAAAAAATCCTGAAGAATACATCAAGTGGATGACAGACGAGCTTGGCACATGTTCTTGCAGCCAACCCACAAAGGAAAAGCTGAAAGCTAGAGAGGCTTTCTGCAGTAGGATTTGAATATTGACGATGATTCCACGCCTACAATTATCCCACATAATATATGCTATTATAAGAACAGGTCTTAGAGAATTGCTCACTATGAAGTAAAAGTAAAGCATTCATTCATCAGCTCTGAAGGAATCTAACTCTATCTTTACATGATACATTCATTCATTCACTATCTTTATATCATTTCATTTATTTTTAGTTGACATAATTATGATACATCAGCTCTGAAGGAATCCAACTAAAAAGAAAAACTGAAATTTTACCATGGTCCAACGTTTAAATGTATTATAGGTGCCAAATTAGACCTACATGTTGGTGCCTACCGAGCATTGTGTATTATTTTCAAAAAAATTCCAATGCAAAGAATATCCTCATAATTCCAATGCAAAGAATAAAGGACAGTGGTTGCATGTTGGTGCCTTTTGGAGACATTCTCCCAATATAGTCTCAAATAATAAGGCTATGATCATTGAGAATAAAAGTGTCACTGCACTATACATGGGGGATTTTACCAGCATTGAGAAATTGGCATTCCATCACCCTGTATGGTTCTTCAAATGTTTTTATCAAGAACCCATGATACTCCAATAGACCCTCTATGCCTTCATCCTAATTAGAATGAAAAATATGAATGTAAGAGAAAGTTGGAAAATTAAGCAAAGTATTCCCCTGCCCTGTGCCCACAATACCCACACTCTTTACTCACATAAGAAAAGAGGGGAAAATGAGACAACACATATACACATCTTTCTAAGAAATATACCTACATAGAAGCTAATTAGCAACATGAGTAACAAGTTCATTCAGGAGAAGAAACTACTTCAGTTTGTCTCCAAACAACTTAAGCAATTTCCTAAATTGCCCGCAATGATTAAGTAAAAGCATGCCCAATCTATACATGGCAGCTCTAAGATTTACAAGAACAAGTCCAATCATATTGTCTTTGTTGAGTGCAAAATAGAAGACATGAAAATCACATACCTTAGCAAAGTGAGCATGCTTTAGACATGCTTGAAGATAAGTTCCTTTTCTTGCAAGTTGAAAGGAGACAATAAAATTACCAGTTTGACACGTTTTGAAAAGGAAAACAAGAAGGAATGGTTAGATTCCAAACATGATAACCCAAAAAGAAAACAAAAAGTAACTTATACAAGAATTACAACCTTGCTACACTACGAGCAAATAGAACTTATGGACTCTGCCTTATCTCGAGTCATCTTAGAAATTTCATGGGAGAGCTCTGCAGGTTCAACTTATCAGCATGACTTGCTTGGTTCCTTGGTTTTTTCATACTGAAAGAAGCCATATATATTCACACACATAAGTCCAATTTTAATGAGAAAATCATCCAAAAAAACAAACTAACTAGGAAACTAACACATAAGTTTCGTGACTTTGTCTAATAAAAATATCTATATCTAACATATAAATTTAATTTTAAGAACTAAATATCTAAGTTTTGTCACTGTCTCTTTCAAAAAAAAATTGTGGAATTGGTCAAATAAAACTGTCTAAATTCCAACTCATTTTGTCACATAAGCATCCCTAATACCTATAATTTTTATTGGAAAATATTAATTATTAATTATTAGTTTCTTGTTAAAGCTAAATTGAGCCATCAACAACTTTTTCCATCTCTTCTCCTTTTACCATCTATCAATCTTATAACTCCACCCTAATATCTATATATAAGCACAACTCAACATATAATCCTTAATTATACACAGTTAAACCATTTACAAGTATCAAGACAAGCAAGATTGATTAAACTTACTAAATATAATAAGTAAAGAAGAGAATAATTAAACTTACGGTTAGTAGCTTTGGGAGGGTAGAGAGTTTTGAGAGCAACGGAATCAACAAGCGGTCCACACGTGGGATCTTCCTATTTGCCAGGGTTATCAATCAGCATCTCCACCGTCTCACTCTCTGCCTTAAACCTGAACGCAATGGGATCCCAACCACTGCTCGTGTACAAAGTCTGAATAGGAATCACACCCCAATCAGGAGTGACGGAAATGTTTGATAAATACTCTACCAGTACATAAATACCAAATTGATAAACAAACAGAAATATCAATTTAGGAATCGATTTCAAATTCAAATCCAAATCCAAACAATCACACACATAGATCATGAAAGATATAAATCAAATTGAAGATCATACCTCCGAAAAATGTTAAGCTCGAAATCCTAAGCCGCAATACAAAGACTGCATGTTGGATAAAGAAGACGCTGAAAAGTTAGGGCTTCCGATTCTGGTAAGTAAGAGGAATGATACTATCAATTGAGTGTAGATTGGAAAATGGTCGAGTCTTCGATTTGGAAAAGCGAAAATTGGAGCCACTTTGAATCACCGAGTTTGGATCGAAACAATCGCTACACGACTTTGTCGTCGATTCACACGAGTTTGGGAAACTAGATGAAGAGTTTTGATTGTTTTTTAAGAACCCTAAAACGCTGGTGATCTTCAAGCAAAACACTAAGCAAGACTAAGAAAGAAGATAATGCAAGAGTTATTGTCAGCAAATGAAAAAAAGCAAACGTTATGAAAAGAGGGGGAATGCGAAAAAAATTAAGAAAGTTTTAATCAAATTAAATATTAAATGATAAAAACAATATTATGATTTGTGACTGCTAATACATAAATTTAGAAATTAATATATTTCCCATGCTTTTATTCCACCATCAGAAATGATCAGCCACTAAACACCAACTTTTTTGTAGTGTTAGCACACTCTTGTTCAAGGATTAAGTATTAGAAGACATAACTCCTTATAAGTTGAAAATATAATTCAACAATTATATTTTCAATGAAAAATGTAGTTGTAGTCTATGATGTTGGAGTATATAATACTTATAAAATATACTTAACCCATTATATTAGTAATGTTGAAATATACAAAATAAAAGAAAATAAATAAAAGGTGAAAAATAAAAAATATCTAAGTTCAGCGATTGAATAAAATAATTCATTTTATATCTCTTTACTTTTAATTTCCTCCTTAATTGAATAAATGTACCGGCTTTTAAAAACAAATTATTTGTTAGTATCTAACATTTACTTAATATGCATTTTCAATTTGATTCTTATGCAAAAAAAAAACTAATTTAATTTTCATATGTTTATTTATTTTCAGTTCAATTATACTATTGTTTATTATTGTTATGATATTATTTGTTAGAATTTTAATTTAATAAAATATAATAAATAAATTAATGATTTCAAATATAAAATATAATATTCTAAATTTCTATATTTTCTAGTTATTTTTAATTTAATTTTAATCACAGTAAATAATTATTATAACTATAAACAAATGTCACTTATTATTATTATGCTAATAATTATATGTAATGAGACTTATTAAAAATTCAAAAGTGTTTTCAAAGAGCAAAATAACAATATGAAGTTATGTTCAGGACCAAAATATTGGTAAGTAATTAAGTTTAGGGATTAAAAGAATAATAATTTGTTCAGTTTAGAGATCAAATTAAAAAGTTAACTTTTTGATAAGTGACAATCATGTTGATAACACAAGACAATGATATGAATGATACATGAAATCATGAGCAACCACATCATCACTAGTAATGTCATGTTGGCACCTCTATTTGAATTAACGGAAAATTAATGATATGACTAATTTTTATCATATTTTTTGCACATTCGAAACCAAATGTTAATTTTTCTTTTTTCAAGAACCTATAAATTCAAGAACAAATTTGGAGATTTAGCATGACGAAGGTCTAAAAAAATATTTATAAAAATTTATTCTATAAATAGTACTATAACTCTTATATATTAAATAGTACAATGATAGGTCTTAAAAGAGAGTAACCAAGGAAAAGAACAGAGACCACAGTTGGTTAATAACAAAAGGCAAAAGCACAAACACAAGAAAACTGGAATCAAGAAAGAAAAGCCTTAATTTTATAGAAGAAATAGATTGTAAACAAATTATTCACCTAAAATCATGGATATGTAAAAATAAGAAATATATATTTGGGGCACAAGATTAATCCTTTACTGCAAAAGGCTTTGTCATTCAGAGTTCAGACACTACAAAGAACGATGTTAAGCTGTGAAAATGAAGAGGTTTGTTTCTTTTATATTTTCTATTACCATTTGCGACTCTTGACAAAAGGTTGATGGCAATGCATAACTCCAAGCATTTCCTTTTCTACACAATTTAATTCTCAAATTCGTTCCATCTTCTTGCTTTCCATGCTTCTTAATTTCTTACCTTTTCTATTCATTAAAAACTTTGTTATTTATTTGTTTGATGGTCTTCCTGCAGGAAATAGATCGAACATAGGAAAACGAAAACTATTGGTAGAAACAACACCACTTCAACTAATTCCTTCTTCACTCGCCTCCTATGCCTTTTTTATTCAAGTTTTGAAAAAGAAGAAAAATTTATACCTATATGTGTATATGTGTGTGTGTGAAAGAGAGAGAGAGAGAGAGAGAGAGAGAGAGAGAGAGAGAGAGAGAGAGAGAGAGAGAGAGAGAGAGAGAGAGAGAATAGCATGCAGAAAATTTGGCTTCTTTTATGTTTATTTATTTGCTTTGGTTCAGCTGTTGAAAGTTGATAATGCAGGTAGGAATTAAATTTGCAGAAAAGTAAAATTGAAAAGGTAAAATAATAAAAACAAAACTGAAGATGTGAGAAGGACTGAAAGTGCTGAAAAGAAGACGGGTTGAGTCTTGAGTACGTGAAAGCATTCTTGCAACTAAACGTCTAAACCAGCTTATGTGTGTCTATATATATATATATATATATATATATATATATATATATATATTGAAATAACTAGGCAATCAAGTTATAAACATATATTAGGTTGAGAATGGAGGAATGACTAAGAAACTAAACCAAGTATTTTTTTTTATTGAATTTAGTTATGACACAAACGAAGAGAGAATAAATGGTACACTTCGTTAGCAATCTAAATTCAAAGGTCAAGATATTATTATAATTTCTGCAACCAGATTTCAAGCTTGACTTTATAAATCTGGGAGAGAAAAGGTATTGCGTATATATTAATGGGAAAATTGTTTTTGTAACTTGATTGATATGAATTATTGTGTTATTGCAGAATTTATATGTGATATGTTTCTGTGTGCACAGATATGAAGTACAATGAAAGAAAAAAGTTAATTATCTAAGCAAAAGTTATCAAATTACCCCCCAAAAATTTGTGACGATGTTATGAAGGGCTTCCCTATCTAATAAATATTGGTTGTTTAACTGAAATGATTTTAGTTCCCAAGCTATAGCTATATTGAAGCTCCTATGAATGATATGAAAATGGTCTAAGACATCTCTATTTTGAATCCCCTAAGCTAAGTGCCTCCAAACTTCAATCCAATCTTCTAATTATATGCAAGAAAGTATTTAATCTATCATCAGCCTATACTAAGTAAAATCTCTATCTAGCAGAAGCATGTTAGTACTGAGTCCTATATTAACCATAAGTTGATTGAAATATTCTATATCCCTTTATCAAAAGAAAGGTCGTCCTTTTCTTTCTCTGCAATAACATTAAATTCTTCCTCAATGCATCATATTACTCAACCAAAATGAACCTTAAGACATTTTCAGACTTTACCATAGAAATCTTTTCTCCTCATTTGAACATTAACTACGAAGTAACTCTTCCCAATTTGAATCTAGTAAGCTTGGAAACCAATAAATCTAGAGCCAAGGAGATCATCAATTACTTAGAACTTTTCAAAATACCTCATACTAAGCAAGCCTCTTGGGTTTCTACCAAAGGATTATAGAGTCATATCCACAATCATAATCACCCCACAAGTAGTTTATTAATGCTAATTCATTAGAGGAAAATAAAATCAACATGTGAGCCCCATATTGTAAGACAATATTTCCCTTTTATGATCAAATAAATTAGGCCATTTTCAATAAAGAAAAGGACATCAACATAAAGAAAAATATCACTATTATCGAATAAAAGGCCATTTTCAATTTCAACATATATATATTCTTTGAACATGGATATATAATGTCATAGATAGTAATTTGATTATAGGTGACCATGATATTCGCCTTGGAAAGGTTGTCTTGCTGGGAATTTGAATCTTCCTAGGTAAAGTAGGTGCTGGGATATGTCCCTAACAAAGTTTATAATACATTTGAAAACGAGTTTTGAAATAATATAGTACTATATACTGATTAGGAAAAAAAGTTGATCAGGTCACAATAAAATTATCGCTTCACACCAAAACTACATATTTATAGGAAAGTATCGTCAAAGTAATTCTGTTGCATACCTGGTTGACTGTTGTTTTGGTCTATTTGTAGTTTGCTTTCAGATATGCCACGTGTTTGTTCATAATAAGCTTATCAATGAAAACCCTTATGTATTATTTACGGTTTAACCATGCATGTAGTTTGTTTTTTATGAATAATTATGGTTCCTCCTCCCTTGACATTAATCTGCTTGTGGGTCAGTCCTTGTCTGTGTTAATAGCTTCTTCACGATGATTGAAAATATTACTAACAAAAATGATAATTAGTAGTAATTAAAATGGATAGAGTGTGAATTCCTCTTTTTTTTTTTTTTAAAAAAAAAGCAAAACAGTTGTGCTATAGTAAGTGTGAGAATTTCATTGTATCTTTTTCAGAAAGGAGAAACAGTAAATGAACTAATTGACATAGACAATGATTGTTTTGATTCTGTCCAAAATAGGTGGGTACGTGATTGAAATTCTAAATTGGTGGTTTAATTTCTTCTTCTCTTTTTCTTTTTTTGTTTATAAAGATTGGGGAGTGAAATCAAGACAACTAAGGTGGCTATCCCAATTATATTGACACCTCTACTAAAGGTGATAAAAAAGGTCACTCCACTTAAATATATTGAAGCTCAAAAAGGAACAAAACACTTGGGGGAACCAAACCAAATCCAAGGAAATAACTATGTGAATTTGTAAAAGGGAAGGTATTGTCTGTATTTAAGGAGCTCCCTAGAAATAAGACTAGGAGGGTAATCCCACCAAGAGTAAACAAAAGACTGTGCTGCAAAGGAGGTTAGCTTGCCAGCAAAAGCATTAGCCTCACAAAATATATGACTAATCCTAAAGAAGATAAGAGAAGGCTTTATGCAGTTGAGCCAAAGGTTTTGAACAGATCTCCTCACGAGAGGGATTGAACCAATAAAGTAGAGTTAGTTTCAATCCACAGGTACTTCCACCTTATTTGCTTGGCTTCTTCAATAGCCAAAATGAACCTCATCACCTCAGCATAAAAAGCGAAGTTATTCCCAACGAAGGCAGAAAAACAACCTAAAAACTGAGCATTTATGTCAATAAACAGGCCTCTTGAACCCCCCAAACCGGGGTTGTTTCTAGCAGCCCCATCAGTATTACACTTAATTTCCTCCTCAGGATTTGTTAGTTAATGCAAAGCTTTTCCTCTATATTTGACTAATCATGAAATTTTTATTATGTATTAATTATTTTACTTTGAAGATTTGATACATATATTATATTATATAATATAATTAATAAATATTGCATAACTTATCAAAGATGGGTAAAACTTCCTGCACTCCCACCTGTACTTCCCATTGCATTGATTTAGTGTGTTGTTTATTCAAAATGAGCTTTCCGAAATCAATGCAACGAGAGAAGTGCATGCAGGAAGCAACAGTATGCAACGGTAAAGAGGAACTCTTTCTCATTGCCACACTAAATCAGTCCAATAGAGGTAGATAAGAACACAATAAATCAGATTTTTAAGTTTGTTGATAAGTGTTTTTTTTCTCTCTCCTAATCTGCGTTTAAGTCTGAAATACATGCTTATAGATGATGTTGAATAAAATTGATTTGTTTATCATAATATCATAACATAAATCAATAAATGGCGTTGAGATTACCTTGAATTTGTTTTACTTTTATGGTTATAGAAATAGGCATGGGGTGATGATGGATCACATGTAAAGTTAGGCTTGTTACCCACATGTCGACGAACGAAAGATAATTGCAACCCATTTAAAGGCTAGATTTTGTGCTTAGTCTATTTTGCTTGTGATGGTATCAAATGGGTTGGGGTCAATATAAGCAAAACACTTATTAAAAATATAATATAATTCTTCTCTTTTTTGGTTTTCCAATTAGCCATCTAGCTCACTTTTTTAAAAAAGAAAAAAGAATCTAATGCTAATTGATTCTAATAGTTCAAACATTCAATAGCGTTCAAATTCTAAATAATAACAATTTCTTAGAAAACAAATGTAACGCAAACATGAACTTTCGGGTTAACGCGAGCTAAACTTATAAAACTTTTTTGTGATTCATTTAAAGTGTGAATAATAAACTAAATCGAATTCAATTGATGATCAATCTCTTAGCCATACATGATACAACCAGGTTGGCTTGTCTATATATAACCTATACATTCACGAGAGCCTTCATGGAAAAGAGGAGGAGAAAGAGGATAGAAAAATTAAGTGGAGTGCCTATTATTGCAAAATTTCAAACGCTATTGTTTCAATTCATAACACATTGTCTCTGAAGGATAAAGATGACATTAATACGATAGTGGATGTATTAATAAAAGGGAAGATTTTAAGAACCCAAGATTTCCCAGCATCCCATGAATGAAGCACCAATATACCAACTCTGCATCTCCAGTTAATGAATTGAAGCTAACTATTTATGGGCTACGTTTTTTCCATGGAGAAAGGGTGTGAGAGAGGGCGAAAGAGAGATACGCACACTGGGGAGGGAGGGAGGAATAAAGGGGACGTATCAACTGTTTACTTCTCTAAGTTTCCTGTGGCTTACAATGAGGAAGTAAAGGAAGTGGTACGGAAATGTGGACACCATAAAAGCCTAGTATCCGATGGCTTCAATTTTAGATTCATAAAGTCCTTTCGGGATACTTTGAAGGAAGATATTATGCGATTCATGGGAGAATTTTTTGAGCGGGATTACTTCCCCTAGTCAAATAGCAGCATAAAGGCATTGATGAGCTATGTTGTTCTCATACCAAAGGTGGATGACCTATGCTTTTGAGTGAGTGTCGACGTATCTCTCTTGTTGGTTGTCTATATAAGTAGTTGTCAAAGTGCTAGCTAATAGACTAAAAGTGGTCTTGCCCAATGTGATTGATAAAAGATAATGTGCTTTCTTGGCAAGAAGGAATATTCTACGAAGTGTGGTAGTTGCAAATGAAGTGGTGGATGAAGCAAAAAGAAAGAAAAAAAATGATTATTCTTTAATGTAGACTTTGAGAAGGCTTATGATTCTATCAATTGGGAATTTCTTTGGTACATGCTTCATAGGTTTGGCTTTGAAGAAAAGTGAATTGGTTGGTTGAAGGCTTTCTTGAAATCTAGCTCTATGTCGGTGCTAGTAAATGGGAGTCCTACAAATGAATTTGTCATGGAAAGATGCCTTTGACAAGGTGATCCATTGGCTCTGTTTCTTTTCACCATTGTGGCGGAATGTCTTATTGGGTTGATGAGACGAGCAAACGATTTGAACCCTTTTAAAGGCTTTGAGGTAGGTAGAAACAAGGTGGAGGTGAATTTGCTTTAATATGTTGATGACACAAATTTTCAATACAAAAAAACAAAGCCATTTTAGCAACCATCCAAATACATCGCTATATTGACAAAAAGTAGGGTGTTCGTGGGTCGGTTCGGGCCAGTTTTGACCAAATTTATGATCCAATCCAATCAAATTTGATTGGTTCGGTTCGATTTTCAGATTTTTTTTTGAAACCCAATCCAACTCAACTCATTCATGAGCGGTTTGGTTCGGTTTGGGCCAACGGGTTACCCATTTAAATTTTTTCTTTTTTTTTCTTAGAACTACTATTTTATATCATGATTCAGCCAAATATCCAATACAATTATCACAATAGGGTAAATAGCTTTTTTTGTCCCTAAATGTGTAGAGACTTGACAAATTCGTCCCCAAAAGATAAAAATTCAAATTTTAGTATCTCTCTTGTTAAGTGGGTTTTGAAAATCCTTATATGTTAGATTCAATCCTGTTTGAGAGAGAAGTTGACACTTAACAACGTCAGATATGCGCTTTATTGGATGTTGTCCTTTGAGCTGGTAAGATCATTTTTTAAAAGAAACTTTCTCAATTACATGTTAGAACAAAATGAAGCGTGTTAGTGTTAAATTATAGGTTATAACAAAATCAAGTGAGGTCCAATGGAATAATTAAATTATATTTTACAGGCTATAACAAAAAAAAAAAAAGAAAGATGAAGATTAAATTATATTTTATCCTTAAATGAAATGAAATTTGAGATCTGACAAATCAATCCAATGAAAGCTTATTGACATTTTGGTCCAATCTATTTAGCAGTCATGTTGGTAACCATTTTTGTGACATTTTCATCCCTCTGTGCCATGTAAGCTCTTTCATTAACGGTAACGGATGAATGAATTTTTCGCAAATTTTCACTTTTGGGGACTAAAATTTGAATTTTCATCTTTCGGGAACGAATTTGTTAGTGTTGTACATACTTAGGGATAAAAATAACTATTTATCCTAACACAATATTATCAAATGTCTGAAAGTAGTAAAATTGGTTCATTTAATACGATCAACATAATATTCTAAAATAGACTAATAAAAATTAAAACAAAATATTATTCAATGATATTTACTATAATAGTCTGAATCACAACTATTTCTTACAAACTAATTTCTTGCAATAAGTTTTGGTGCAACCAGATTTGTTGAAACAAATGAACAAAATATGATCCAATAATATTATAAACATTTGAAGTTTCAACACTTGGAGTCCCAATATTAGCAGTATTTAAAGCCAAACCAAACAACTCTAAAATTTTTTATCGGTTTTGATTGGTTCAGTTCGATTTTCATCGGATCTATAGATCTAAAACTGTGACCCA
This sequence comes from Glycine tomentella, assembly GCA_007407185.1. Classification (NCBI taxonomy): domain Eukaryota; kingdom Viridiplantae; phylum Streptophyta; class Magnoliopsida; order Fabales; family Fabaceae; genus Glycine; species Glycine tomentella. Next base: position 164,616 of record PYAF01001183.1, read on the forward strand.
ACCCATACATGAACGATTTTGATCGGTTCAGTTCGATTTTGATCCAAATACATAAATGACTCAACCCAAATTGTTCGGATCGGTTTGGATCTATTTGGGTTTGCGGGCGACCAGTACCCGTGAACACCCCTAACAAAAAGCTTGCAATTCTTATTAGTGAGTGAAACAACAACAAAAAAAATGGTGGGTAAAAACCTAGTCGTTAAGTTGTTTAGCAATCGTATACTAGTCTGTCATGGATTAGTGACCATAAATATCAGTCGCAAATGCAAAAAACTAGGTCACCTTTCTTTTGGTCGTCCTCCTTTGTTGTCGACCAAATTAGAGACCGATTATGCGATCTCAAAACCTACCTCTAAATTTAAAAATAATTATTTGCTCATCAATCATTAATTTCAATCGTTAAAATGTTTGCCAACAAAGGTCGAATTTATTCGATCACTAAAAAAGTTGTTGCAAAAAAAATTGATTTAAAAAATAATTATTCATCATTGCAAACAGTTGCTAAGCTGATTAATGTTCACTTAGGCTTTTAGCGTCCAAATATTTATGTCGCTAATTTTGTTGTAGTTGAAAATAATAGGAATACAAAATACTCACAATAACCAAGAGGGGAGGGGGTGAATTGGTTAAAACCTAGGTATTTTAAAAAAAATAAATCAAATTAGAGTTCAGGATCTTTATCACTTTCAAAACCAAGAAATCTTTTTACTTAATCAAATGTCTCAGCCCAAGAAATCAATAGATCAAAACAGAACTTGTTGAACAATGAATATGAATCAAAGAATCAAAGACCAATGAATATGATGAGAGATAGAGAAATAGAATCAAAGACACAAACAATTTATATTGGTTCACTTCACAATTGAAGTTACATCTAGTTTCTTCTAATTAACACTAGATTAGAGTTCCACTATTATAAATTTATGCTCTTACAAGCTTTTACAAAAACCTCCCCTTTATCAACACTAGATAAATAATAGAAATCTAAAACCCTATTAGAAATCTAAGGAGCAAGAACCAGAGAATACTACTCTGTTCTTGAGTTAGAGAACCCTTTTCTAAAACCAAGCAAGAAGAACTCACTTTACAATAGCCAAATACAATAAGAATTCAGAACCAAATTTAAACACAAAGATTAAGGAGAGAGACAACCTGATGATCCAATGAATGAAATGCACATGAATTACCAAATCAGGTTGAGTAGCAAACTAGATCAGAACATGCTTTTCCTTTATCTTGAAAAGAATCTTGCTCGAGAATCATTCAAAGACCCATTGATGTTTTGAATGAAGCAAGAAGTAAAAACACTTAGAAAATCACTTTGGAATTGCTTAGAAGACTTGTGTAAGCTCAGAAATACAAATGGGTATATCTCTCAAAGTTAGAAAAAAAGCTAAGCCTTCAATCCTATTTATAACAGAATTTGTAACTAACTGTAATCGATTAAACGCCCTGATAATCGATTAATCCGCTTATGTAATCGATTAAAATAACCATGTAATTGATTAAATTGTTCAAGAATATTTCTGTGTTTCAGCAACGAGCAAAATAATCGATTTTCCCGAGTTGTAATCGATTAAGACAAAAGTCTCAGGATAACACAATGCACTATGTAATCAATTACAAATTTGGTAATCGATTAAAGCATAAGACTTATAGTTTCAAAATGAACGTGTAATCGATTATAAGATTTGGTAATCGATTAAGACAGGAAAATAACTTTTCTCAAATAGCCTATGTAATCAATTACAGATAATGGTAATCGATTATCACAGCAAGAGTTAAAATAATCTTTAAATTATGTAATCGATTACAACACTTAAGTAATCGATTAAAATCATTAACAAAGTAGTTTTGTTATAAACAAATGCCAAATAATCGATTATTCCGGTGGTTAATCGATTACAATGTTCATAAAGATTTTTCAGATTGAACGAAGAACATAATAATCGATTATATTAGTAAGGAAATCGATTAAACCAGTGAAAATAACATTTTTCCAAAAATCTTTCACTCAGATTAAAACCTTAACCAAAATATAAAAACTTTGTTATTCTTTATGAAAATCATTTAAGTTTATGAATGAATGAGTGAATGCAATGCATGAATCATCAGATTAGTCTTTCTCTTACACTTGAATCAATTACAACTTCAAGGCATCCAAGCATGTTGAAAGCTCAAAACCAATCTTGAATCAAAGTCTTCCATTCTTCATGATGCTCCCCCTATATCCAACAATAATATATTTTTCTAATTTTTGTTTCTTTAATTTTCTTTACCTGCTTGATAATTATAAATAAAAGAGATAAAAAACATAATGTAACTAAAAATAACAATGTGTGTATATGATTAATATCTTATCCAACACAATATCAACTAACAAAATATGATACCCAACACAAAGTATCAACTAACAAAATATCATACCCATATATAGTGTATGATAAACTACCAAAGCATAAAATATCAAACTAAAGTACCAACATATACCATAAGCATAAAATAAGAAGTACCAACATGCATGCATGTAATAAAAAAATATCAAATATCATAAAACAAAACTAAGCATGCAATCAATGGTCATCTAGTATCCATCAACATCATCATCATCGAGTTGAGTGTCATCTGTAGAGGTAGTAGGTACACTAGGGCAGGAGAAATAATTTGAAAATGAGTTAAGATAAGTTGCATCTGCTTATCTTGCCGATGTATTCGCTCATTTTGTTGTATCATCTGTTGCTTATGATTTTGCATCAATTGCTCATCTTTTCTTCAAATGTATTCTCCTTAGTATTTTTTGCCAAAAGTTCAGCATTCAATTTCTGAATGGTATCACACATTTCCTCTATTTGTTGTACCATTGGAACTTGAGTAAGCATAGTTTGAGCACGTGTTGAGCTGCTAAACTTTTTGCTCAATGTACCAAGCCCATACACATCCCCTTTCAAATTCTGAACTCCAACAATGCCATAATATATATCATCATCGTTGATAGAGGCAGGAGAGGAATCATGTGCAGGTGTACCTTTCGTCGTAGCTCGTTGTTGCAATTCCTCTTGATGTTTTTGAAATCTCTCATGCATAATAAAGTTAAATATCATTTTTCACAAATACACATAATAAACTTTAAAGTATATATAATTAATGAAGTGGGAAGTTTAAACTTACAAAAAGATCTTTAGTCTTGTCATTGACCTATGCTCTAGTTTTCAACTTCTTCGTTCTCTTCACCACCTCCCAAGTAGTCAGTGGTCATTGATACTCATCAGTCTAAAAAAATTCACACACAATTTAAAATTGAATACATTCAAACAATAATATTAGATTTAAATATATTAAGCAAATATGAAAATGAAATAAATTACCAATTTCTCATAGTAAGTTGCAGTGGATATGGAGCCACTACAGTATGTTGAGGCTCCACTATCAACAGCCAGTTTGCCTTGGCAATGGAGCTCTTGTTCTTCAAACTTGCAGAACTCCAATATTGGTCCAAGGTTGCTTGGCCACTAGCTGGAATCCAAGACCCAGTAGTTTTACACCTCCTAATGTTGTCCATTGTATTTTTGAAAACATGTGAAACCTTTGTCCCAAAAACAGACTTGATGACTTGCTCTTGTTGCGGATCCCATCTATACTCTTTCTGCATGAAAAATTATTATTAGCAACAAACATAATACCATATAACTAGGAGTGTTCAAAATGATGAACTGAACTGCATCATTTTTTAGTTCAATTAACTATATTTAGAAGTTGGAACTGAACTATTTTTGTGGTTTGAATTGAACAATTTTTTTTTGTAGGCAAACAGAACTCTGTATTAATTGAAATGCACAAGATCTTCTAAGTACAATACAATACATAATTCAAAGTTTCTCCACCACCATGTAACCTTTACCACATTATATATTTGTTAGTTCAGTGCAATTTGTTTACAAACTATTCAATAATAGTTAAGTTTATAGTTTTTTAATTTATTTAAATATCCCTACAACAAACAAGATTTTTAAATTGATTGACAATTTAAATTACCTTAAACTCTCCAAACCATCTATCCCAAACCACAAGTGGTACTTTCTTCCAAGTCGAACTCAGTTCACCAAATTTTTGCTTGATGATATTTGAGATGACGACTCTTGAAGGGCCATTGTGCTGGTGTAAATCTATGTAATAAATTATTGTCAAAACCATATTTGAGTAATATTATATTAAAAAATAACCTCTACATTAAAATAGGCTTACTCTATCTTTTTCGCATGAAGCCACGACCTCTGATCGTTTGGATGTTCAAACATTGAAGGAGGTGGATACTCAAGTGCAAGTGATCCTTCTGGTGTCGAGGGTGTGTGCTCTCTAAAAGAGGTAGTGGGAATCGATTCCCCTACAACAGTGGGATTTGGTTCCTCATGAACCATGGGAAGTGAAGCTCATCTAACGATACGAACTGTTGACTCTAAGGTCAAGATTTGAATGGAATAAGTGGGAGATTCAGAGGTAGTTGAAGCTTTTCCACCAACACCACGACCCTTGCCACCACGATTAGGTGGTCTACAGCCACCAACTCTGTTTGCCATCTATAAGCGAAAATTATATAAAACATCCCAAAAAAAAAAAAAAACAAAAACAAAGTGAATTAATGGATTATTAGTAAACAAGTAAACCGATTATGACAAGAAAACTCAAACCTGATAGTCTTCTCTACACCAAAACATGTCACCTATCTTCCCTCTCATATTCACTACAAGTAATTATTACAAGCCACAATCAATGAAATTCTATAATACAATGGAAGAATCCTTCCTCTTGTTGGCACTTCAATTCCTCACATATGCTTCTATTTATATAAGCCTTCCATTTTTCAATGTTTACAGAGATGCTTCTCTCTTCTATTGTGATGATCCTATTAGAGAGGATAGCAACAACACAAGTTAAATTTTATATTTAACAACATGAAGCTAAATGTCTCTCTCTTGAATGAGTTGAAGATAAATATGTAGGTCCTTAACATTGTGCTTAACGATGTTGAGCTTTCTGAAATGAAGGCATGGCTTGATGGGGTGAAAGACGTTATAATGGATGCTGAAGGTTTGTTGGTTGAAATTAGCATAGCTTCTCTGAAATGTAAGGTTAGTCCAATAAATGTATCCACTTTTAATGAAAACGAGTAGATATCTTATTAATAGACTTTGTAATAAATTAAGCATATAAAAGAAAATTAATAATTAATGTATTTAAAAGTAATTATATGTTTATTATATTTAGAAAAAACAGATCCTACCTTTATCTCTAATTCCATTCTTTTCAATTATAAATGATGGAATTGTCCATTTCGATATATAAAAAATAATAGATTTACAAATATCATAAAAAATGAAATTCCAGAAATTTTTTTTAAATTTTTTTTTCTTTTTTTATAAGACTATTTTTAAGTTGTGTTTTGTATTAATTTCTTTTGACAAAATATTCTTTATTATATTACAATAAATGCTATGAATTAAAAAGATAAGTGCATTCTCTCTTATAAGAATTGGAAAAGAAAACTAACACATATTAATTAATTAGGTAAAAAGTAATTAAGTAGAAAGAGAGAGGTTAGTTTCAATAATTTAAGGATAATTTTGAAAAATAATGTTTCTAAATTAACTAATTTTCTTAAAGAGTTTGAATTAGTTAAAAGATTGTTATATTTAAAAATGAAGGTAGTATTTTCATTTATTTCAGTTAATATAATATATTGACAAAATTAGAGCGAAGGTATTGTTACTTGCAAATTAATTAAGCACAATAATATATCCTGACAAAGTCATAATGGTACAAGTTTCCTTTTTTATTTTTTTTAAGTACATAATGGTACAAGTAAATTGCTTATATGGGTTCTTTTATCGCAAATTGCTATAACCTAGGTATAAAATTCAACGTGTAGTAAAAAATATATCACAGACCATTGAGTATTACATAGAACAGGAAAAAGGACAAACCTAGCTACAATTAAAAAAAAATGCTTGTTACGGTGAGGCAGCATTTAATGGGGAAAAAATGTGAAACGATGTAAGTTGACAACTACTTGTTCTGTCTACTAGGGAAAAATCTAAAAAAGGGGAAGGTTAGTACACAACTACAATTGCAGGCACAATATTAAAAATTGGAAGTCTTTGCAATGATATTGAAACCTTGCATCCTAATTCAATAATCGTATTAGAGAAAAAATATGTAAAAAATAGTTGTCATTTTAATTTTTTTAATGATAATATAAGATTAATTGTATATATTATTCTCTTTTATCTATTTTTTTTGTCTATATAAAATAATCTAAGAAAATAATTATAACGAAACAGGTAGTAATTTTATTTTTATGTTAACCATGATCACACTAGGAGATTATGCCTCGTTTGGGGAAGAAGAAAATTAACTAGCTAAGTAAGGAACAAAAACAAAAGAATCAAGGAAGATGAGAACCGGAAAATCCTAAATCATCGCTGTCAAAGGAACTAATAAGCGACGGGGAAAATTGAACCATTGGAAATGAAACTCTAGAGGCCATAAAGAAAATTCAAACACACAAATTGTACAAGAAGCAAGCGGCTGCAAAAAAACATGACCATTCAAATCAACAACAAAAAAAATGAAAGATGTTATTGACTTTCTCAGCATTTTTTGTTGTTGTTTCATTTCACTTGTTATTGTCCACACTTCACACCTAATTAAGTCGCATATTTGATAGAGCAAAAATAGTACTCCTCCTGTTTAAGTACTACAACAAAAAACATTTTTTTACATTGGTTGTACGGTCGATGTCATGCAGGCAAGGTAGAAATTAAGTTAGTTCTTTTATATTGATTTTCAACCAATATTAAAATGAGTTTTTAAGATCAATTCGCACACAACCGATCTAAAACTGATTAAAAACGTTGAGATGGGTTTTGAAAACACACTTTTTAGATCGGTTTTGTTTTATAACCGATGTAGATGTTTTTCCTAAATTGGTTTTTGCATCATGAAAATGTAAACTTCTTGCATCAGTTATAGTCACAACTGATCTTAAAAGTGCCTTTTTAAATAAGCTTCATTTTTATTCATTTTCTCCTTATAAGCAGTCACAACAATCACATACATACCAGAACGCAAATAAACAAGTCGATCACAAGTTATGATATATTTTCTTAACAATAAAAGCATCAAATAAATTCTAAACAAATTATAGTGAAATATTCTAGGCATCATGTACTACTCGTTGAATCTTACATAATATAAACAACACAACTAAGTTCATTACAACCTTATATAAGTCTTAACATATAAAAAAAAGGCCATCATTGGAACCTAACAACATGTCTTAACATACAAAAATTATAAACAAATAAGTCTAAAAAGTGTCAAGTTCAAGAAAAAAAGTTGCCCAACGTTGTCAAATGTTAACAATATCCTCATCAGGTATTGGACTTGAATTGTAAAAGATCTACAATTTCAAAAAACATATGTAAAATATTATTTCATGAACTAAAACAAAAACATAATTATTTAATGTTAGGTTTGGACGATCCACTAAATTGGATGACCTACCACACCTTAGTTTTGATGTTTACAAAAATATAAATTGTTGATAAACAAATGAGTTGTTGTTAAGTGCACAAGACCATCTATGTAAAAGGGCTTAATCATTATTACATCAACATCTATAGCTCTCGTAAGTTGTGTACGTACATAAAGTGGAAAAAGTTTTGTTAAGATATATCTAGCATCCAACGTGTTGTAAAATCAATCGCGTCCACTTATTGTGAAAACTAGTGTCTATACACTAAGTTGTTTTTTACTCGTGTCCACTTAGTATATATCACTTACACACTCATTTTATACTCTTAAAAGTGACGTACGAATAGTCTATGTTAGCCACAAGGGAAGTGCACGATCTTTCTTTACGAAATTCAGTTTTATCTCTCTGTATTTGAATTTCTAACATTTGAATTTAAGAAAATGAGAGAATAGAAGAGAATAAAAGGTATTTATAGAATATTCTTTTAGAGGTCGCTTTCGACGCAGAAGAGGAGCACATGTTGTTTGTACTATTATTCCTTTTCTCTCCAATCAGAGCGTGCCACATTGCCTTGCCTCCCCATTTGAGACAACAGTCATAACAAGACTCAGCGTTAATCTTGTAATAGATCCTTCACTAAAGTCTATAAAAGGCAGTCTCTACTTAAAAGCATACATGGAAAAATCATTAAAGGAATAAGAAAAATCTTTCAAGAGAAACTTTGTGAAATCATTGAATGATACACTTGAGATTATATTGTCTATCCTTTGCTAAGCAAAATTATTTGTATTTGAGCTTATATTGTTTATTCACTCTTTGAGTGATCATTCAAACTTTTGTTTGTGAAAGTCAAGAGTGGCTTAGTATTAAACAATATTTGGGTATTCTTATATTCAAGGAGTCTAAGGGTATGCCAGAAACATCCAGAAGAATACTTGTATAGTCAGGAGTGGCAGGACATAATACTTGTTTGGTAATCAAAGTTTTGATTAGTGGAACCATTTACAATTTTGTAAAGGAGAACTGGACGTAGCTCTATTTGAGTGAACCATTATAAACCAATTGTTTCTACGTCTCTCTTAAGCGGTTTTATTAAGTATTCTCTTAGCTTACTTTGTCAGTATTTTCTCACCATATGTTTATCTGAAAACCTTTTTGAAAATATTGTTTTATATTAATGGACGATCAACCTATGTTTTCATCAAACTTATTTTTCCTTATCAGTGGACAACTCTAGTGCATATATCTTGCTGAACTTGTGATGAATCTCTACATTTACGAAAAAGTTCTTTTCTTTGATTAACACACTATTCAACCCCCTCTTCTAGTGTGAATGTTGATATTTCATTTAATTTGTTGAGAAGTTCATTAATTACATGTTTTCATGAAAAAATATCCATACTCATAACTCTTAGGTTGTGCTTGACATTATAAATGAATATCAAATTTGAATATAATTAGTAACTATTTAAGTAACTACTTCAATTTTTTTAAATTGTCAGTTTGTAAACTACTTACATAGGAAAAAAATCCATATAGGCTTCTTTCTATTTGTTGACCTCAAACCATCCATCCATACCTCTAACATAAACAAATAATCGTGTGAATTGCATTATAGGTTTTAGAGTTATAAACATATGAGAAAATAAATGTTTTAGGGGGGAAAGCTTACAAATTCAACTCTTTTCATTTCTTGGTTGATCGTCTTCATGGGTAACAACCACAATACCACCATAATATTTTGCTTAGGACTGATAATTAACAATTACCAGTGGCTCCTACAATATTTGAGAACAATTAGTGACTAGTGATACATAATTTGAAATAACTTGTAAACATGAACTTACGAATACAAGTAAGGTGTTAAGTAACAATGTTTTTTTTTGTCTTTATGCAGTCTATTTAGAAAATGGGCCTAAACATCATCTATTGTGTTCCCAATATTCCCAATCAGTTGTGGGTCCATGAATCCATAAACATTTGCAATCTTCTCCTTATTAGTACATAAGTGATGTATATACCTAAAATATTGAAATAAATGTGAATTATATTAAATTGATATTTAATTAATTAAAAACATACAAATTAAATGTACTTACAACAATGATAGTTGTATAACCGAGATGTTAAGCATCTCTATCCCATATATACTCCCAAAAGATCCTTCTGATGGATATAAAATTGCATTAAAGATGGCCTACTTAGTATATTAGGATCCCAATGTAGTTGTAAAGGATCCTTATTTTGGCTTGCTACCATCAATAAATGTTTAAGTGAATCAAGTTTAGGTTCCAACTTTTTGTGTGGAACATCTTTGCAACATCTCTCTATAACCTAAACAAACAAGGCAGAACAATATTAATAAACATGATTGTGTCATTGCAACCAACAAAAAAATTGATTATGGATACCTTAGTCGAAATAGACTTGATTAATTTTCTTGGCCATTGAATGAAATGATTAGGGGCATGCCCCATTGTTTGCACCTCATCAGTAGGGAAAAGAACTTGAGTATTTCAATCTTTAACCTCTTCAACCACCACCTTCACACTATCATCCTTTATTTTCTTGTTTTGTATGGTTAATCCCAATTTGTACACTTTTCCAATTGGTACTAAAAGGGGAGGATCGACATCAACGTATAGCTCACACAACTTATGTATATTAATATAATTGTCTTATCCTAATGGATCAACATCAAAACAACTCCATCTTGTGCTCACACGATTTACTATTGGCTCTACAACATTATTTTGTTGAGAAAGACCTAGAGATGCTAGCTGCAATTGGAACTGCTAAGTGATCATTCTAAGTGAATTGCTCAGTGATCTATTTTGTAAGAGCCTTTAAATTTTCCATATTGATAGTTATTGAGGTAGACCCATGATGGGTAAGTGGTCTGAAGAATTGCCTAATGCCCATACCTTGACCAACACCACGAACACGATCAGGGTGCTCTAGTTTCTCAATAGCAGTAATCAAGATATCTTGATGCCCAAAAGGAACAAAGGATCCTTGTGTGCTCTTTTCAACAAGGGAATCCTACAACAAATAATTCATAAGCATATTTAATTACAATCCTTGAATCATCTATTAATTGCATGTAGAATTAAATATTAACTAAGAATCTTATCACCCATAATGTGTGCTTCTTCATTAATATAGTCTCCTGATTTTCTTTGTCAAGCTCTCTTTTATGTCTCATGGCGTTTGGGTGGAGATGAAGGCTGAACAAATGATGAAGGATCTGTTTGGGATGCTTCTTCAAGTACTTTAATCTTATCTTGCATTATCTTCTATCGAAGCCCATCATAGCCCCCACGAGACAATGTGTGAAGGTAGAGATTATGTGCCTAAACGTTTTGCTCTTTTTTTCTTTTCTCTTATTATAAATAATCACACACTGATTTGAGTAACAAAAAAAATTGGCTTAGTAAAATATTAAAAATCCAAGTAATTAACCAAAAAGGTAGGGTCCTGCCAAATCAAATCTAAACAAACTGCTCTCAAGTTTCCTCTTTGAGGAAGATATATTCATCACAAGGAGATTTGTCCTTGTATTTCCCATATATATTGGTTACTGAGTTGTGTCTTCAATGCTCTCCAACACTGACCAACATATGAAATGTATTTCTTTCTAATGCACTCGGAATTCGAAACATCATAGGTGAGCTATATATTACACAACAAAATGGATAAGTTAGTCTATCATAATTTTAAGGTTTTACAATGACACATAAAGTGTGAAAGTCAAATACCATGATATTTTGCCAAATCAAATTCTTCACACACTCTTCTACATGGTCCTAACTCTCATGTAGAAAATTAGCCTTGCTTCGACCAAGCAAGGCTACATAACTATTGAAATTTGCTTTGTTTGGTCCTATTGGATTCCTAAACTAATCAAACTCAATTGAAAACTTTTGACTTACGGCATGTTTGAGACTTAACTTCGCACACCGTGTGGGACCTCTACCCTTCCTTTTATTAGACTAAGAATCTGACCTTCCTTATCAAGGAGGGATACTTGATCAATCATCCATGTGTCTATTTAGAAAAAAATAATTAAATAAAGGTTATTATCCATTTTAAATAATGAATAAATAACTAACATAATTTACAAATATCAAATTGAACATAAACATCTTGAAATAATAAGCAACATATGTTATTTTGTAACCTTGTCAACATGGATGTTCTCCCACATCTCTTCATCATTATCATCTCAAGTGGCATAGACACCATCAACTTCATCAAATTCAATGAAATTAGGTGTTTGTGTTAATAGAATATGAGTCTCAAGAATATCAAGAGTTGAATCTTGATTTTTATCACTTCCATGCATGTTTCTTCCTTGGACAACCACTGTCCACCTTTGGTACAATGCAACAAATAATGCTAGATTATTCATTGTATTGAATCTCAAATGGGAAAGGTTCACTCATGATGCATAACATCAATATAAATCATGTAGTTAAGCACACAAGCAATTATGAAACATACAAAACATGACCTCAATTATAAATGAGAGCAGATCGAGAACATACCTCAAGCAACAAGCAAGTCTTCAAATGAGCCCAAAAAAGAAATGAATTGATAAAAAGAAATGAAGCATTCTTACTTAACACTATACTTGTCTTCTTATTCATAAAGTATGGGAAGAATCTATAACCTATGAAAAATTTACAATTCAGGTTGAAACACATATGACTTCTTTCTAATTTACACTACACTAGTCTAATATTAGTAATTGGTCTACATTGAAACTTTCAAGCATACTAAGAAATAAGAGATAGATGAAATATACTAAAGACAATATATACATCATGGTAGACTAACGAAATTGATGATCTCCCAACATAGTTAGATTAGAGGGAAACCTAACTTAGTTGTGTTTGTATAGAGGAACTAAACAGTAGCACTGCAATAGAAACATAACAACAAGTTTTGAAATATTTTACAAAGCATGAAGTTAGAAACATACTTGAGATTAAACCATTTAGGCACATATAAAAATGAACTTCAGTAATCGATTACGATTCATGGTAATCGATTAAAATAGGAAAACATGATTTTCATTTTGTGCTATGTAATCGGTTACAGTAGCATGATAATCGATTAAAATGTTCTACATGGCCTTCTAGAATTAAAACAGAAGCTTGTAATTGATTAATTTGTTGTGTAATCTATTAAAGCAGTCAAATTTCATTTTTTCAAAAACTTAACCATGAGAATTTCATTTCCTTTGAAAGCATGAATATCTTTAATGCTTTAATGAAATCATTTATGCAAGTTAATGATCATGTTCATGCAATGCAAGTATCATAAGATTAGCCTCTTATACAGTTGATCAAATTAAAAATTCCTTGGCATGTGAAAAGCTCAAAACATTCTTCTAAGACACAAGCTTCTTCTTTAGCTTCATCTTCTTGCTACTCCCCCTATATCCAAAAATCTCTCCCTTTTTGGCTTTGAGCATGATAAATATTGATTGATCATTTGTTTAGCTTTTAAATGCTTTGAGGGATGAGTGATAGAAGACTCATACTTGTTAACCTGAAATCAAATAAGCCCTTTGCCAAGAACAAGTGTCAAGTATGATGCTTTCATAAACATTAATCATTTTCTTTCATTTATTTTTGCTCCCCTTGACTTATGACTTAGGTATTGTTAGTTAGTTTAAAAAGAACAGAGCAAAATAGAGCAACTTCCCCTTCTTAGTTATCAATCAATTTATTTCTCCCCCCATTTGGCTTATCAAAGACAAAAGGTAGCAACTCAAACAATGAGAAATAAAAACTGAAATATCATTGATTAAAGGGAAATAGTGCAGTGCATTAATCAAGTATCTTAACAAGGAATCAAAAAAATAGAAACATAACAAAACAAGAAAGAATACAGAAACACAACAATATTTTAATCTAAAGTTCATCAAATCCATGAAGAACCAGCCTAGCCTCCATGTTCTCTAGCCTGGATTGAATATCTTCTAAGGCTGAATTAGTGTCAGCCCCGTGCTCATGGTGGAGAGACATTAAGGCATCCATCTTTTGAATCATGAGAGAATCAAATGGAGAATATTTTTGAGGTGCAGGTTCTCCTTCAGCTTCTTCTCCCTCTTCAGCAACACCTCCTTCACCTCAAGCTTGAGGTTGCTGCCCAGCCATTTTCCATCCATTGGCTGTTCTTATCAAGACAAACTTGTTTAGATGTTTTTCCTTAATAAAGTTGGTGGAATTAGAGGTGTGATCAACCACCTCATCTGTTACATCAATCTGAAAATAATCTATAAACTTAGATACAAGAACAACATAAAGAAAATTATAACTAATCAACCTATTGGTTTTCACCATTATTTCTAGAAAAACCATAACCCAATTAATCTGAGTAGAGATCTTCAAGCCATGAACAAGCTGCAAATAATCATCTTTGATTTGAGCATGGTTGGTAGACTTAGGGGGTCAGGATGTAGGTTATGATGTAATGAAGCAAACTATCCTCCCCTGTCATATTTCCCACACCAAGCCTTGTCTTCAGCCTTGCTTGGGGATCTTGAAGCATATCTCTATAAGTATCAATCTTGTTGTAGCCTCCTATTTCTTCATCAAATCTCCTTACACCAGCAGAGGAGATTCCTGCAACATCTTTCCATACCTCATCATCTATGAACAAGGGAACCCCTTTTACTTGGGCACCTATTACCCCATCCATGCTAGCCTTTACACAGGTGAAAAATACCTTTGCTAACTCAGGGTAAAAAGTACCCTTGAGTTCCACAAAATTTTTCAACCCTTGAGCCTCTAGCAAAGCAGGGAACTGAGATCCCTCCTAGATAAACCAATCAAGGTCAAGGTATTTGGGAGGCATAACAAGTTTTGTAGCATTGAATTGCATGTAGGTCATTCTATGCTTTTCTTCTGTGAACCAAAGATTTAATCTATTTCCAGCAGAATTGGATGATTCTCCAACCTTTCTCTTGCTGGTTTTCACTCTCTTAGATGTAGACATGGCAGATTTAAAGGGTAGAGATTAATGGGTAGTGACTGAGAAAGAGAAAATAGAAGAGTAGGGCTTCAGAAAGTACAAAGCAAAAAGCTTGGATGAGTGTGAGTGATTCTCCACCGAGGCTGAATTTATAGCCAAAATTTTGAGTTCAAATTTGAATTTTGAACATTGGAGCAGTTATCTCACGTATCTAGGCCATAATCACTCAGTGACAGATTCAAATTTTGAATTTAATTAGAGATATGACAGTTTAGAGTTCCAAAAAATCTTCAGAGATTTGAAAACGTCCATTTGTAATCAATTACAAGCTTATGTGATCGATTATTTCGTTCTTAACATTGACAGTTTATAACTATGTAATCGATTATCTCGTGTAGTAGTCGATTATTGCAGGAAACATTTGAATCAGAAGAAGTTTTGGATTGAACATTAATTGATTATTCCGATAGTAATCGATTATTCCATAGAGAATTAAGATTGAGGATTCAGTTTTGATGAACAATAATCGATTATTCCGATAGGTAATCGATTACATGACATAGAAAATGACTCTGAATTTAGCATAAACTTCAATAATCGATTATCCTGTGCTGTAATCAATTATTACAAAGCATTTTGTAGAATGAATAGTAATTATGCAGCCAATTTTGAATTTTGAAGCACATGTGATGATTAGTCATGTAAGATGCAATTTCACATAGATAAGTACATAACAAGCATGCTAGCAACTGTTAGACTCATCAAGGATACCTAGCATATTTCTAAGAGTATAAAATCTATCTCTAGCCAAAGGTTTAGTGAATATATCAACCAATTGATTATGTGTATCAATGAACTCAATTTTGATATTACCTTTTTGAATATGATCACTTAGGAAATGATGTCTTATCCCAATGTGCTTGGTCCTTGAGTGCATTATTGGATTCTTGGATATGTTGATGGCACTTGTGTTGTCACATAGCAAGGGAATTTCTTTTAATTCTACACCAAAATCTTGTAGTTGTTGCTTCAACCAAAGACTTTGAGCACAACAACTTCTAGCAGAGATGTACTCAGCTTCAACAGTTGATAGAGCAACACAAGATTGCTTTTTGCATTGTCATGAGATTAGTGAGCTGCCAAGTAGATGGCAAGTTCCACTGGTACTTTTTCTATCCAATTTGCACCCTGCAAAGTCAGAATCAGAATATCCAATCATTTTGAGTAATGCACCTTTGGGATACCATAGACCAACTCTTGGTGTTGATTTGAGATATTTGATTATTCTTTTGACTACTGTGAGGTGTGATTCTTTGGGATTTGTTTGATATCTTGCACACAAACATACTCTCAACATGATATCAGGTCCACTTGCAGTCAAATATAGTAAGGATCCAATCATTTCTCTGTATTTTGACTCATCAACCTTCTTCCCTTTTTCATCTGAATCAAGATAGGTTAATGTTGCCATCGGAGTTGCAACATCCTTACTTTTCTCCATGTCAAACTTTTTTATCACTTCAAGGCAGTATTTGGGTTGAGTTAGAAATGTTCCATTCTTCATTTGTTTCACTTGAAGTCCAAGAAAGAATGTTAATTCTCCCATCATAGACATCTCAAACTCATTCTGCATAGAGATAGAAAATTCTTTGCACAAGGATTGATTAGTTAAACCAAAAATTATATCATCAACATATATTTGAACCAATAAGATATCATTGGTTTTCCTTTTGATGAACAAGGTTTTATCAACATGTCCTCTTATGAAAGATTAATCAAGCAGAAATTTGCTCAATCTCTCATACCAAGACCTTGGAGCTTGTTTTAAATCATAAAGAGCTTTCTTAAGTTTGAAAACATGGTTTGGATATTTGAAATCTGTAAAACCAGGAGGTTGCTACACATAGATTTCCTCCTCAATATATCCATTTAAGAAATCACTTTCAACATCCATTTGAAACAGTTTAAAATCCATCAAACATGCATATGCAAGTACCAACCTAATAGCTTCTAACCTTGCTATTGGAGCATAGGTCTCCTCATAGTCAATGCCTTCCTCTTGGTTGTAACCTTTTGTAACCAATCTAGCTTTGTTTCTGACTATGATACCACTTTCAACAAGTTTCTTTCTAAAAACTCATTTAGTGCCAATAGGTTTGAAAGAAGAAGGCTATGAACAAGTTCCCAAACTTCATTCCTCTTAAATTGATTCAGTTCTTCATGCATGGCATGCATCCAATGTTCATCAGGTAAGGCTTCATCAATGCTCTTAGGTTCTATTTGTGAAACAAAAGCCATATTACAACAGAGATTTCTCAATGAAGATCTAGTGGATACTCCCTTTGTAACTTCACCAATTATATTGTCAAGGGAGAGATCTCTTGTAGTTCTCCAGTCTTTTGGCTCTTGGACTGGTGTTGATGGTTTTATTTCAGCAATTGGTTCTTCCTTTTCTTTCTCCATTGATCCATCAAGTTGTATAAACTTTTCTAAAGGACCTGCATCATTTTCACACTTCTTTTTCTCTTTATAGGAGTTAGATTCATCACAAATAACATTAACTGATTCTTCCATGCATAAAGTTCTTTTATTGAAAACTCTATATGCTTTACTTTGTAATGAATATCCAAAGAAGATGGCTTCATCAACTTTAGCATCAAATTTGCCAAGTGAGTCTTTACCATTGTTTAATACATAACACTTGCAGCCAAATGCTCTTAAATGAGAAATGTTTGGTTTTCTACCTTTGTATAGTTCATGAGTTTTCTTCAAAATAGGCCTAATTAGTAATCTATTCAAAGTGTAGCAAACTATACTTATAGCATCAGCTCAAATATGTGTAGGCAAATTTGTCTAATTAAGAATAGTTCTCGCACCTTCTTCAAGGGATCTATGTTTCATCTCCACAACACCATTTTGCTGGGTGTTCTTGGAGCTGAAAAATTATGGTTAATTCCATTTTCTTCACAGAAATTTTCAAAATGTTCATTTTGGAATTCCCCACCATGATCACTTCTTATTGAGATGATTTTGTTTCCTTTTTCATTTTGAGCAAGTTTGGCTAATTTTCTGAAAGCATTGAAAGCATCACACTTGGATCTTAAAAACAAAGTCCATGTGAATCTAGAGTAGTCATCAACAATTACAAGCCCATAGAAATTACCTCCTAAACTCATAGTTCTAGAGGGACCAAATCCATGTGAAGTAATTCAAGGGATCTTCAAGTAGAAATAATATTTTTACTTTGAAAAGAATTCTTTGTTTGTTTCCCCTTTTAACAAGCATCACATAGTTTGTCCTTTTCAAACTTGAGTTTGGATAAGCCAATAACTAAGTCTTTTCTGATAAGCTTGTTCATATGATGCATGTTAATGTGACTTGCCCTTCTATGCCATTACCAAGTTTCATCAACTTTACTTATTAGGCAATTTGTGTTGTGAATGAATGCATGATCTATAGAGAGTAAATATATATTACCTTTTCTTTTACCTATATGAATCACCTCACCAGTTTGACCATCACATATCATACAACAATTTTCATTGAATGACACTTTGAATCCTTTGTCACATAGTTGGATTATACTTAGAAGATTGTGCTTTAAACCTTCCACATAGAGAACATTTCTGATCTTGGTCTTAAAGTTGTCTCCTATATTTCCTTCACCAACTATCTTTCCTTTGTTGTTGTCTCCATAAGTGACAAATCTTCCATCTTTTAGATTCAAATTTGTGAGCATTGATATGTTACCAGTCATGTGTCTAGAGCAGCCACTGTCAAGATGATCTTGCTCTTAGGCACATCTACAAAATTCAAATCAATTCACAAAGGAAGGTACCCAATTGTAGTTGGGTCCATAAGGGTTAGCTATTTTCTTTTTCTTTGGCATCGAAATGCAATCTCCATTTGGCACATAGAATCTCTTAGCATAGCATCTATTAGATGTGTGACCTTTCTTCATACAATAGTTACAAGTTACAACCCTTGATGATCTTTCAAAATGAGTCATGTGATTGAACTTTGTTTTTGAAACAACTTTTTGATATTTCTATTTTGGAAGAACAAACTTGGTTTTTCCAAATGATTTTGATCCATGTTTGTAACCCAACCTAGAAGTATCTCCAACATATTTTTGCACGTAGCATTTCAGCAAAATTGCATTTTCCTTTATAAAGCCTTTTCAAAAGATCAACCAAGTAATTATTTTCAGAAAGTACTAACATATGTTTTTCATCTTGACTCTTTTTGAACTCATCAAACTCTTCTTGCAAAGCTTTGTATTTGTCAACATTTGATGAAGAATAAGCACATATGCATCCATTAATTTTGTAGCTTGAAACAAGTTTTTCATTTTCTTCTTTCAAGGTACAAATTTCAATTTGCATTTCAGCAAGTTTTGTGACATTCCATCTAAGATTTCCTTTTAGCTTATTGTTGGATTTTGCAAGCTTTTGGGCTTTTTCATGCATTTCATGGAAAACATTAACAACTTGATCAAATTCAGAATTTACCTTAGTTTTGACACTTGAGAATTCTCCATCTTCACTTATTATGGAGGTAAAACAAACATTTGCTTCTTTATTCTCACTTGATGATTCAGAAATTGTTGACCCATTGTCTTCCCATGCTATATAGGCGTTCTTAGGCTTTCCATCTTTCTTTGTTTTTTTTTTCACCTTGTTGCTTTTTCATGAAGATGGAGGATTCAGATTTAATGTGGCCAGGCTTACCACATTCAAAGCAAGTGAAGTTTGTGTTGTTGTTGTTGTTGTTAAACTTTGTGAATCTTCTGTTCTTGTTTCTTCTCATGAATTTGTTGAACTTTTTGACAATTAGATTCATGTTGTCATCAACATCTTCTTCACTTGAATCTTCTTCCTTTTCCACTTTAGAGGATGCAGCTTTCAAGGCCATGCTTTTATGTTTCTCGTTTGCATCTTTTGCATTGGTTAGTTGTGACATTTCATGTAAGGACCCTGAGATCTGGCGCGAGTGGCGCGAGGCACCGCACGGTTAGCGCCAGGTCCTTTGGTAGAAAACCTTGTCAAGGGTGTGGCGCGATCAGCGCCAGGGTCGGCGCGGACAGCGTCACAGTCTCTGGAACTTGGCGCCAGGGGCGCCAGGCTGGCGCGGGAAGCACCAGGGTCTCGGGAGGTTGACGCCAGGAGCGCCACAGTGGTGCGAGGAGCGCCAGAGTTTGCAGCCAGCGCGGATCGTGCGGGGTGTGGCGCGGATGGCGCCACAGGTTCGGCCAATTCACGCTAGTAGCGTGGATGTGACGCGAGTAGCGCCACCATGGCGGTGCAGCTGGCGCGGGTAGTGCCGGAGGTGGCGTGGATCGCGCCAGACCTCTGGTAGGGCCAGTATATAAAGGGGGGGTCGCGTTTTTGGAGGAAGAGACCTTCTTCTTCTTCCTCTGAAACGTCCAGCCTCCATTTTTTAGCCTCCCAAGCTTCCTAAACCCATAGTTCTTCACCCAAATCGCTTCTTAAGCCTTGTAAACCTCCTAGAAACCAAGTGGGAGTGAGAATCCTTCCTCCCTATTCATTGAAACCCCAGAGAACTCACCCTCTGAGAGAGGCTGCAGAGAACTCAAAATTAGGTGAGGAACGACGGTGGTTCAGTGCATCAAGGCTAGGGAGAGTAGCCCAGAGGCCTTCCTCGGCGGTTCTGAGGTAAGAAACTCGAGTTTTTCCAATTGATTTTGGATTTGGGGGTTTTGATGAATAGTGACCCATCTGTGATAGAGCTAGAATTAGCTCTAGGTCCAGTTGAGAGAAGTGTTTAGAATAATGAGAGGAGGAAGGATTAGCTTTCAGTTTTTGATTTGATGAACGTTGATTTTGGCTCTAGGTTGTGCATGTGTGACTTGGACTGAGTCACTTGATTTGAGACATGCAAGAGCCAAAATGATGGGCTTGTGGTGCCTGTGAGGCCATGGGAACAGTGTCTAGTGATTAGACCGTTCAAGCCCTATGGAAACCCTGAGTATTTGGGTGATGAGAGCTGAGATGCTCATTGTCTATGGCTTGGGCTAAGTCTGTGGGGACTCTGAGGCCATGGTTGATCTGTGATAGACCACTGAGGGTCTATGGAAAGGCTTGTAGAGGGATAAGCCTGATGTATCTTAGGTTAGATAACCTGAGTTGGTAGAAAGGACTGAGGTTCCTTTCTCTGAGACAGTTGAGGACTGTCTGATGAGCTTATGTTCGTTTATGTGCTTGAATGGTCTGTGATGTGTGTATGTGTACCTTGATAGGGCTTGACACGAGGTGTCAGAGAAGCAGACCATCAGTCAATGTTGGAGTTGTCGGCATATCTATCAGGTAAGCTCATCGTTCTGGGGATTAGTCCCTTTCTCTTGTTTACTGCCCAAGTGGGTGATTGATGCATACCATGCTTGTTTTGCTTTTGTTTATGGGCATGCTGTGGATTGAAAGGCCTAAGTGGCCTATTTGGATGATTATGTGTGTTAAAGCCTGAAAGGCTAGATGAACGGTACTTGGAGTGATACTCAGTCCGTTCCAGAGATGTATGATGAACCCTAGGATAGACACCGAGATGGTGGGATGGTAATGAGATACCTGTTGTGGCAGGTGTGAGGGCCTTGGGCCTTAATTGATGAACACTGTGAGAGTGTTCTGTGACTGAAATGAAGGCCACGAGGTGATCATTGCTGGAACCTACAGGATACTAGACTAGTATCGGGCTAGATGAGGTTCTCTAGCCAGAGGAAGAGTTTGAGGACTCCCTGGAATAGCTGAGATTCCATGGGAGGTGCCACTGCTCTTCATTAAAGCCCTAAGGGTGGATTGCCCTACATGGATGTTCCTCCTTAGGCAGTGATATTGAAAGTCCTAGAGGGTTTTCCCAGGCCAGTGTATGTGATTAAGTCCTGGAGGGTTTTCCCAGGCCAGTGCTGTGAAAGTCTTGAGGGGTTGGGTGCCTCCTGTGTGAGATGATCCCTCTCAGGCCAGTGTTTGGAAGTCCTAAGAGATTGAGTGCCTCCGGTGTGAGATGATCTCTCTTAGGCATGTGATTGATAGTCCTGTGGGACGGTGCTCCCGTTGTGGATGACTCCCCAGGCAGAGGAAGTCCTGGTGGACGGTGCTCCCATTGTGGATGACTCCCCAGGCAGTTGAGATGGAAGTCCTGATGGATGGTGCTCCCTGTGTGGATTGACTCCTCAGGCACGTGTTGTGGAAAGTCCTGGAGGTGATTGCCCATTTATGGATGTTCTTGCCCAGGCATGTGTTATGAAAGTCCTGGTGAGGCCAGGCAGTAGACAGATATGTTGTATCTCTAAGAGAGGGCTTCCCGAGGGGATGAGAGCCTAGAGCCTCTTAGATGAGCCATATCTGGATTCTTGAAGTTCTGAGTTGAGAGATTCCTCAGGCAATGGGTGTGTGAAGTCCTGAGTAGATGACTCAGGCAATGCTGGTTTCAGGAGGCGATGCCTCTCTGGTATGAGAAGTGTCCTGACACTTATGTTATGTACCTCTGTGAGACTAGTCTGAGATGGTTTGAGAGCCAGTATGAGGTGGGATACCTCTGATGCTGAGAGCATCCGTTGATGACCCAGACAGCTGGAATTGTGTGAAAGCTAGGCTAAGGTCCTAGGCTTTATGTTGTGAGCTGGGATGATGTCCTTAGCTCTGTTATTTTGTTTGTGTGTGTGCTTGGAGGTGGACCAGGGTAAGGGAGGATCTCCCAGAACCCTGAGCTTACTGAGACGTTTGTCTCACCCTGTGTGGGGTTTGTGGTTTTCTGGTGCTTCTTCTGGAGCAGAGCAACGACCTTAGTGCAGGAGGCCTTAGTGGACCTGACAGACTGGAGAGTGGGCTGCAGTAGAAGACCAGAGTCGAGCTTCAGGAGTTGAAGCCAGTCTTAGTCTCTCTGTATAGCTGTAGGGTGTGTGTACACTCCCTTGTACTGTACATATTTGTTGTATGACCCGATGTGGTCTAGTTTTGAGCATGTATATGTACAGATGTTTATGTTGTATTAAAGTTTGAGTTTCCTCCTGACTATCTTTGTTTTATGTTTATATCTGCCTATGTATTATGTTTGGTTAACTGGATCAACAGGGGCTTGTTTATGATGCTTTGTGTTGTGTGATTTATATTACATGCATAATGTAATCAAGAAAAATCGATTCTATCGCTTCCGCACCGCATTTAGTTAACGCTGATAGCACGCTTATGATATTATTAATGATAACACGCCCGGGGTGTTACATTTCAAGTTCATATTCAAGAAGCTTACCAAAAAGTGCAGCCATAGACATCTTGGACAAATCTTTTGATTCTTTGATTGTTGTCACCTTTGGTTGCCATATGATCTTGTGAGGCACTTCAAGATTTTGATGTTCAAATCTTCAGTATAAAAAATCTTCCCAAGACCAAGAAAATGATTTACTATGTGGGTGAATCTTGTTTGGAGCTGAGATATGTTTTATGTGGAATTCATCTTGAACATCTCATACTCATGAATCAAGGCATGCTTCTTTGATCTTCTAACTTCCTTAGTGCCTTCATGAGTAACCTCTAACATCTCCCACATCTCATTTTCACTTTTACACCTAACAGTTCTAAAAAATTAATAAGAAGAAAGTGCAGAAGTAATCATGTTCTTAGCTTTGAAATCATACTGAACAACTCTCTTTTCAGCATCTGTCATTTCATCCCATTCTTTGGGAATCATATCATTACCAACAGTTTTTATAGGAATTACAGGGCCTTTTTCTATTGCATTCCAAGCACCTAGGTCATTTGATTGAATGAAGATTTTCATTCTATTTTTCCAAAAACTGAAATGCTCTCCTTCAAACATCGAAGGACGATTGAGGGAGGCACCCTCCTTGAAGGTAATTTGTGTGGTATTCATTTTCTTTTTAAAGAAATATAGTGATCTTGAATAACACTCAAGAACCTGATCTTGATACCAATTGAAAAACAATAGGAATAACCACAATAACCAAGAGGGGGGTGAATTAGTTTAAACTTGGCCTTTTAAAAATTTTAGAAAATAAGAGTTTATAGGATCTTAATCACAATAGAACAAAGAATACTTCAAATCAATCAAACCACTCGGCCCAAGAAAACAATTGCTAAAAATAGAACTGTTGAATATAAGGGAAGTTGCAAGAAGAGTTAAAGCAAGAATGAAGAAGAAGCTTGATGTTGGCTTAAAGATATTTTTGCTTTTTACATGCCCAATCAAGTATGAAGACATTTGCAATTTGTTTAAGTTTGATTAAAGTACATTGCTATGTGATCCTTGCATTGTGTTGCGAACACGGCAAGTGCATCGCTCGTTTCAAGTAATAAAGTATTTTTGAAGAATTGTTGTGTTGTAAATTTGAGTGTTTAATTAAAGAACATAAATTAAAATGAATTCAAAAGCAAATAAAATGAGTTGTAACCAGTGGAAGGAATTATTGTGGTCAGGACGCAATCCCCTTTGATTCCTACCTCTTTCACTTAACTGATTATCAAAGTTGATTGCTTCTGATTACTCAGAGAATAAATCTTTTCTAATTTAGCTAATCCCTAATCCCTTAGCGAATTAACCCTTTAACCTGAATCAAAAACCTAATCCCTTAGTGAATTCTATCAAGTTAAGCATTTAAAAGAATATATTATAAAGTTTTCCAATCACGCATCCCTATCCCTAGACAATGAACAATTGTTACTTTATTCCTGTCAGAACTAGAATCCCAACATCCCTATTGTGAATCCTAACTCTCAGAGCTTAACAGAACAGTCAATTCTAAGAAAGCTTGTAACAATGAAGAACAGAATAAAGCAAAGCAATCAGAATAATGTCATTCAATACCAGTAAATTACAGAGGAGTTCACATTGGTTTTTGGCTTAACCACAATACAGAATTTAGCCTGCCTGACATAGACATCAAGAACACCAAAGCTTTCAATAGAAACATGATTCTGCAGTAAACCCTAGCTTTGATTCTATGTGTGAGTAATTTCCAATGGTAAAAGGTGTCTTTCTTCAGTTCAGAGGCCTCCTTTTTATAATTGCCTTGAAGATAGTTTAATTACAGTAACAAAGCCTCTCTTTCTCTGCATTTTTGTGCTGTATCTTTTTTAAATAAAGTAACAGAATCGTCATTGCACGGATCGCGTGGAATCCCGCGCGAATGTGGAGCTTCCTTTTGTCTTCATGGCCCGATACGCGCGATGTTCCACGCTGATTGCGTGGACAATTTGAATCTACGGCGCTGTAGCGTGGACTTTCACACTACTCGCGTGGAGTCCTCGAGCTGAATGCCTGATCTAGGATAAATGGCGCTACTCGCACGGAATCTGGCGCGATCCGCGAGACTTGTTCGAGCTGAGAGTCTGAATTTTTCACTGTGGCACGACTCGCGCGGGATATGGCGCGATCCGCGCGAGACCTTCAGCTTGGTTTTCTTCTTTCTTTTGCTTGATTCTCCTCTTTTTGGTCCTGAAATACAACTTTGGTAATGAAATGAGATTAATTTGAACATAAGTAACAATTAAACTAATTCTAACCTATATTCCTAATTTATTCAATTAATTTATAACCTAAACTAGCCTAAAACTAAGATGTGTTTGCAACACATCACATTGCAATTTGCATGTCTCATTTAACTTGCATACATAGGTGCAACAAAACATGAAAGCTGCTGAATGATTTCAAAAGAAATTAAGTTCTCATGGCTAAGTTTTTGGAAAAATGAAAACTTACTATTTTAATCGATTACACGGTGTTTTAATCGATTAAATGTTTTTATTCTAAATCCGGAAAAACCATGAAGAACACGTTAATCAATTACAAAATTAGTTTAATCGATTACATAGTGCATTTTGGAAAATCATACATTGCTGCTTTAATCGATTACCATTAATCATAATCAATTACATAGGCTTATTAGAAACTATGCTTTTCTTCTTTAATCGATTACATTGCGTAATAATCGATTATTCTGTTTGTAATCTTTTTCCAGAAAACTCTTGAACAATTTAATCGACTATTTAGTTGTTTTAATCGATTACATATGACAAAAAAATCAATTACCTAGCGGATTAATCGATTATTGTCAGTTAAATCAATTTTTTATAAAGCTTTGTGGGTCAACTCTTTATAAATAGACCTTGTACAAATTATTCAAAATATATGAGTGACTTACCCAAAACACACCAAGCTTTCTAAGTGTTCAAGTGACTGATTTCCTATTGAATAACACATCTTGTGAAGATCAAGATTTCTCAGTTTTTTAGTGAAGATTTGTTAAAGAAAAGAAGTTTTCAAGATATTGATTCTGAGCATTAGAATTCATACAAACTGGGATGTGTGGTAATTGATAGAGTGCTTTTAGTTGAGTATTTTTCTATCCTTCTTAGCTTATTTGACCTCTCTTAGACCTTTATTTTCCTATTCTAATTCAGTTTTTGGCCTAGGCAAGTAAGTGGGCTTAATTGCTAATTGTTGCGTATTTTTGGAATTTTGGCTCACTTGATGTATCTGACTTGTGCAGGACCTATAGGGTGCTACCGATCTCCAAATGGAGCGTTCTAGGAGTCCCTGGAAAGAAAACAAAAAGATCTACAAGTTTGCTAGAAATAGCCCGAGGCCAATTCTATCATTTAGAGGGTCATTTTAAGCTTTGAAGTTAGTACCTCTGCACTTGTAATTTTGGGCTGCGAATTTGACTTTCATGGTTGTAAATAGCAAATAATTAGATTGTTGGGTTTGTTTGTGGCCCATTTTATTTTCAGAACTCAGTCACTACATATATTAGTGACTTTAGTGAAACTTGGAGCACACTTTTCATTTCAATAAAAACAGTTTTGCATTTCCTTTTCTTAAGTTTTTAGGATCAAAACCCTTGCTCTCATTTTCTCTCTACTGTTCTTCCTTGTTCTTCATTGTTCTTCATTTTTGTTTTTCTGTTCTTCCATTTTCATGCACTCAATCCATGGGGCTTTCATTGATGATGATCATGGAAGGCTAAATCACCAATCAATCCATGGAACCAACCTAAGATTTTTTTTACATGTCAATATGAAGACATTTTTCCAAAAACTTAGCCATGAGAACTTAATTTCTTTTGAAATCATTTAGCAGCTTTCATGTTTTGTTGCACCTATGTATGCAAGTTAAATGAGACATGCAAATTGCAATGCAAGGATCACAGAGCAATGTACTTGAATCAAACTTAAACAAATTGCAAATGTCTTCATACTTGATTGGGCATGTAAAAAGCAAACCAATTTTGCAACAAAATGTCAATATGCAGTGAATATATGCAAATATTTTTTTTTTATATATATAACTACTACTATGAACTATTTACAACAAATTAAAGCTAGCACACAATGAACCATGTCCCCGGCAACGGCGCCAGTTTCAACAAAATGTTAGTGTCACCATCCAGGACCTACAGACTCAGATTGGACAGTTAGCTACAACTGTCAATCAGATGCAACAAATAGGTTCTGGTAATCTTCCAGCACAACCAGTTGTTAATCCAAAGAATGTGAGTGCCATTACCTTGAGGAGTGGCACGGAACTTCCAAATGTTGGTGCTAAAATTGATGCTGGTGCTAGTAAAAAAGTTGATAATGGTGCCAAAACAGATTCTGCACCAAAACATATTCCCTTACCTTTTCCTTCTAGAGTCATTCCTGTAAAGAAAGTAGTAGAGCTTGATTCTGATCTACTTGAGACTTTCAGGAGGGTGGAAGTCAACATTCCCATCTTGGATGCCATCAAACAGATTCCAAAATATGCAAAGTTTTTGAAGGATTTGTGCACCCACAAGAGGAAGCTTAAGGGAA
Organism: Glycine tomentella; assembly: GCA_007407185.1. Taxonomy (NCBI): domain Eukaryota; kingdom Viridiplantae; phylum Streptophyta; class Magnoliopsida; order Fabales; family Fabaceae; genus Glycine; species Glycine tomentella. The sequence continues at coordinate 191,958 of PYAF01001183.1, forward strand.
ATGACCAAGTGAAGATGGGCAGAAATGTTTCTGCACTGATACAAGGTAAAGCTGTTGATGCCATCCCACTATCCACCTTGCCACAGAAGTGCAAGGATCCTGGCACTTTCTCTGTCCCATGCACCATTGGAGATATTACTTTTGCAGATGCCTTGTGTGATCTTGGAGCCTCCATTAATGTCATGCCCACATTAGTTTATAGAGAATTACACCTTGGGGAGATGAAACCCACTGGTGTTGTCATCCACTTAGCCAACAGGAGTGCTGCACTTCCACTTGGACTTATAGAAGATGTGCTGGTGCGGGTCAATAATTTGATCTTCCCAGCAGATTTTTACATTTTGGATATGGAGAATGAGTCTCCCAGCCATGGTCCCACATTGATCCTAGGGAGACCATTCTTGATGGTAACAAGGACTAAAATTGATGTGCATGCAGGAACTGTTTCTATGGAGTTCCGTGATGACATTGTTCAATTCAACATTTTTGAGGCTATGAAACATCCTACGGAGGAGCATTCTGTTTTTCTCCTTGATATCATTGATGCTGCAGTAGATAGTGTAGATATTTCTGATTTACTTTCTAATTTTTCTGATCTTTCTTTTGACTTTTCTGACTTTGATCTTGGTTCTTGTAATTGTATCTGTGAGGTTTCTTCTGCTGTGTGTAGCATTTGTGGGGAAATTTCCTCCACACTTTCCTCTGATTGTGTTCTAGGTACTGATACAAGTTCTGAGCCTACTATCCCACTTTCCTCAGCTTCTAGTCTTCCCTTACCTTCCACTATTCAGCCCCCTTCCTTGGAACTGAAGTCACTACCTGAGCACCTCAAGTATGCATATTTAGATGATACTCAGAAGCTCCCAGTCATCATATCTAGTAGCCTGCCACTAGAGCATGAAGAGAAGTTGATGCATGTCTTGAGAGGCCACAAAAAGGCCATTGGATGGACACTTGCTGATCTTCCTGGAATTAATCCTTCCATCTGCATGCATCGGATACTTTTGGAGGATGATTCTAGACCAGTGAGGCAACCCCAGAGGCGGCTGAATCTCACTATTCTTGATGTGGTGAAGAAGGAAGTGACGAAGCTACTAGCTGCAGGGATTATCTATCCCATCTTTGATAGCACTTGGGTTTCACCTGTCCAAGTGGTTCCAAAGAAGTCGGGTCTCACAGATGTGAAGAATCAAGATAATGAGCTGATTACAACTAGAGTGGCCAATAGTTAGCGAGTTTGCATTGATCACAGGAGACTCAACCAGGCCACTCGCAAGGACCATTTCCCTCTGCCTTTCATTGATCAAGTTTTAGAGAGGTTGGCAGGTAAATCACATTATTGCTTTCTTGATGGTTTTTCTGGTTACATGCAAATCCACATTGCACCAGAGGATCAACATAAGACCACATTCACTTGTCCATTTGGCACATTTGCTTACAGCCGGATGCCTTTTGGCCTATGCGACGCACCTGGCACTTTCCAAAGGTGCATGGTAAGCATCTTTTCTGATTTATTAGAAAGTTGCATGGAGGTGTTTATAGATGATTTCACTGTGTATGGTTCCTCTTTTGATGCATGTTTGGATAGTCTCTCTAGAGTGCTTGACCGATGTATTAGTACTAACCTTGTTCTTAACTTTGAGAAATGCCATTTCATGGTGCATGAGGGTATAATCCTTGGACATTTGGTCTCTAGTAGAGGTATTGAGGTCGATAAGGCCAAAATTGATGTGATTACCTCTTTGCCTTACCCCGCTTCTGTGCGGGAAGTACGTTCTTTTCTTGGACATGCAGGTTTTTATAGGAGATTCATTCAGGATTTCAGTAAGATTGCATTGCCATTGTCCAAGCTTCTCCAAAAGGATGTAGACTTTACATTTGACCAGCTTTGCAAAGAGGCATTTGAGGGATTGAGGACGAAGCTGACAACCTCTCCCATCATGCAGCCGCCAAATTGGGAGCTTCCCTTTAAGTTGATGTGTGATGCCTCTAATTATGCACTTGGGGCTGTGTTGTCCCAAAGAGTTGGTAAACTATCCCTTGTCATTGCTAATGCTTCACGCACTTTGGATGTAGCCCAAGTTAACTACACCACCACTGAGAAGGAGCTTTTGGCTATTGTTTTTGCTTTAGATAAATTTAGATCCTACTTGCTTTGCTCCCATATCACTGTCTTTACTGACCATGCAACTTTGAAATACCTGTTGAAGAAGCCTGATGCTAAACCGAGATTGATCAGGTGGATGCTTCTTCTTCAGGAATTTGACATTGAGATTAAGGACAGAAGTGGTGCAGAAAACTTGGTTGCTGATCACTTGAGCAGGATTGAGGGAGCTCTTGAGTCCTTTCCCATTCGTGATAATTTTCTTGATGAGCACTTGATGCATTTGCATTCATCGCATGTCACACCTTGGTTTGCTGACATTGTTAATTTCCTTGTTGCATCTGTTGTTCCACCTAATGCATCTAGGTCCCAAATAGCTAAACTTAAGAGTGATGCTAAATATTATGTTTGGGATGATCCTTATTTGTGGAGATTTGGTAATGACCAGGTGATCCGAAGGTGTGTTCCTGACCATGAAATTCAGTCTATTCTTCAGTTTTGTCATGGCACACTACCGGAGGTTATTTTGGTCCTCAGAGGACCGCTAGGAGGGTATTAGACTGTGGATTCTTTTGGCCCACCTTGTTTAGAGATGCTCATCACTTTACCACCACTTGTGAGCAGTGTCAGAGAGCAGGAGGCACAATTACACATAGACATGAGATGCCTCAGCAACCCATTATTTTCTGTGAGATTTTTTACGTCTGGGGTATTGATTTTATGGGTCTATTTCCTGTTTCTCATGGCTTTTCATATATTTTGCTTGCTGTTGATTATGTTTCTAGATGGGTTGAGGCTAAGGCCACCAGAAATAATGATTCTAAAGTTGTTGTGGATTTTGTGAGATCCAACTTTTTTTGCAGGTTTGGTGTGCCTAAAGCCATTATCAGTGACCAGGGGAGCCACTTCTGTAACCTGTCATTTGCATCCTTGCTTCAGAAGTATGGGGTTGTGCATCGAGTTGCTATCGCTTATCATCCGCAAACTAATGGGCAAGCAGAGGTTTTTAACAGAGAAATCAAGCAAGTGTTACAGAAGGTGGTTCAACCAAACAGGAAAGATTGGAGCAAGCTTCTTGAGGATGCTTTATGGGCTCATAGGACCGCTTACCACACACCTTTGGGGATGTCTCCCTATAGGGTGGTTTTCGGTAAGGCATGCTGTTAGCGATTTAAAAAGGTACGACAAGTGCACTGATCGTTTTCAAGTAATAAAGATTAGGTAAGTGACTATCGTTCTCCACAGGGATTGGGGTGATTTCACAGCATTAATAACAAATGTGATTGAATTTAAAACAGAAATACGCAGAGAAAAGTGTTGTTGATTGGATTGGTTGTTCGAATGTAAAGACAGAAATTAAAGAAAAACAATAAATTGAGATTGAAGATTACCAATGGAAGTATAATTGTGGTCAAGCACATTCCCTCTGATTCCTCCTCTTTCACTTGACTGATTTATTAACTTTAACGTATACACATGATAAATCTCTCCTAGATTCGTAAACCCTAGATAACTAGCGATTCAACCCTTTAATTCGATCGAGAACCCTAAGCCCTTAGCGATTCTGTCAAACTAAGCATTTAGAGAATATGTCATATGGGTTCCTGTTATGATTGTTCAGAGAATGAGTCTTTCCTAGATTAGTTAATCCCTAATTCCTTAGCGAATTAACCCTTTAACCTGAATTGAAAACCTAATTCCTTAGTGAATTCTATCAGTTTAAGCATTTAAAA